>LTAE01000389.1:39586-74915 GCA_001647135.1 Pontederia paniculata | reverse complement strand
ACGCCGACAGCGCGACTCGGGCCGTGTTAGGTTAACACGGTCCGCGTCCGTCGATGAAGTTAACCAGATTCGACGAACTCTTTCATTCAATCATATTACTATATTCTAATCTACCGAAAACCTTCATTAATTATCATAAATCATCGATTAAGACCTGAAAACCGCTTCCTCTTAATGATCCTAATTACATACCTTGGATTTTGTTCCTTTCCTCGATATGTGTGTCGCTGCCTCCCCTTCGGTCCGTTCACCTGTCTCCTCCTAGCACGATTCCCGAGGCGCTCTGACGTGAGAGAGAGAAGGAGAAGAAGAGAAAAGAGAAAAAGAGAGAGAAGAGAGAATTTTCCTGACGGCTGGGTAAACTAATGAGGGTTTGAGAGAATTAATTTTGTGTTAGGGGTTTATATAGGGCTTAGAGATAGAGTTTAAGGAGTTTGAGTTGTTGTTAAAGTAGTTTTCTTTCGTAATTAGACTTTTAGTCCGATTCGTTCGACGCGGCCCAACACGGTCCACTTTGTTTAACTCGGCCCGTGTTGTGACCACGGAAAGGAAATCGTGGGCCGGCCCATCCAACTCGGGTCGTTTCAGTAACACGGCCCAGCCAACTCGGGCCGTTTTGTTCGGGTATTACAGATTGGCTTGAATGCTGCAATCTCGGCATCAGTATTTTGCATTAAGACACATCATTAATCAAGAAGAATGAAGATAATTCTACCATTATGAAACAAATTCTCAGCCATTTGAAGCTTTAATCTCCATGGATTCAGCTATTTATCCACTTGGTGTCAACAAGGTGGAACATCACATGAAGCTCCTGAGCTTATACAAAAGTCCTCATTTCCTGAAGTAGAACTCTGTTTTCAATTGCATAATATCTGATAGAGTTGTCTGAATGAGTTCAATATTCGAACACCTTTATCAAACCCATCGTAAGTCTTTTATTATTATTATAATAATAATAATAATAATAATAATAATAATAATAATAATAATAATAATAATAATAATAATAATAGTAATATAAAACTTCCACATCTATAACTTATGATATGAAAAGATGAAGAGAGTGACTTTAAACGACGAAGAACATACACTAATGAGTAATATGATGTTGACTAAGAAATCAAATTTTGTTAAAACAAGTAGCATGCAAAAAGAAAAAAAATAATCAAGTGACGTTTTACAAAAATATACTATATTAGTAAGATAAATGTCGATTTTTTTAAAATAACCACAATATAATATTTATTTGTATATCTTTTATGGTATTTATTATAGCAACAACGATCTTTTTATGTTATTTGTTATAGCAACACTAGAGATGGAAAAAATTAGTACATTAATGTTAAATAATATAAAATCATGTGTGTTATGTATTTTATATACGATATAAATATTTTTATTTAAATTTTAAATTTTAAATTGTAGAAACATAGTTTATAAATTTTAACAATAATTTTCTTAAAAAAAAAATTTATAAAATATTTTGTGTGTCCCACGGGTATCATACTAGTTAGTTTTTATTGGATGGATAGTTATATAATTTTCAATGAGATCGACAACATTATGCATTTACTAGCTTTATTATTTAACAATTTGGCATCCAAGGATCCTGCTATTCACCGCGCATAGAACTCTATTTTTTAAACTAGAAAATGCAAACATGAGTGAGCATGCGATTAGGCAATGTGATATGGCAAGGCCATGCACAGGGATGGTCCTGGCTCGACTCCACGACTCGTCCCTCCTAGTTCCGAATCTTCAAGAAACCTTGGCAGAAATTCAATTCTTCGAAATTTAACACAAAAGATATTTTTTAAAAGAGATAAAAAAATAATATCTATAAAAATATCATAATATATATATATTTAGATATTATAGTAATAACAACAACGAAGCCTTATCCCATTAGGTGAGGTCGGCTACATAGATCATACCACGTCATTGCGCTCTATCAGTATTTAGATATTATAATATGTGTTTAAAAATAAATACTTATAAATACTACTTAAATAATATAATATTGATATATTTAATTTTAAAAATATTTTAATATATATATATATATATATATGCAAAATCAGCGTCTTTCGAGACAAGGATAATATTCTCTGTTTCTATCTCTGAAATGGGATGTGAAAGGATTATGCCCTCTATTTCCACCCTCACAAGGAAAAATTTTTCCGAAGTCGTACTTTGATTAAAAATTTTATCATCCCTAATGAGGCACTATTGACATTAGCTATGTGTTCTTCATACAACAATTGAATCAGTCCAAGCATAGTGTAAGTTGTCGTAAATTTATTGTCACATTATTTTTTTTTCAAATGTAACAAGGAGAAGCTAAATCTACTATAGAAAAATATGTAAGACAAAATAAACATATACTTCACGATTGTTGAAAATTAAAATACTAAATTCAATTCAATTTCCTTCTTTATTGATCATAAATACATTACACTTTACAATACAAAGTGTCACATTGTTAGTTTTTTCTTTCCTTCCAAATGTAAAATAGAGGAGCCAAATCTATTATAAAATAAAATATAATTAAGTGCAAAAGAAGTAACATAAAATGAGCTTATCATTTATGTGTGTTTAAATTTAAATGCTCAACTCAATTCTTATTTCCCTTCTTCCATTGATCATAAATACACTTTACTAGCATTTATTTCCACACAATTCCCTTTTTACATTCCTTCCAAATGTAACAAAAAAGTCAAATCTATTATAGAATAAAATAGATCCATTTTATTTAAATGATCCCCTCAACTTTATAATCCATTCATCAAATATCCCTTTTATTTAAGAATGTATTTTTCAAATTTTTTATCCATTTGAGAATGTGAAAATTAATGTTTCATGTGTCTACATTATTATATGTATTCATAAGAACTAGGTGGACACCACAAATATTGTTAATTTACATCTACAAAAGTAAATTAATTTTTACAAATTTTATAAAAATGGAGGTCAACAACCATCAAAATTAAGAAACTAGCATGTGCTTATAAAATTTGATGGTAGTTGATCTTTTTTTCTAGCAAAATTTATAAATATTAATTTTACAAGATCAAAACTAATAATATTTCTTGTGTTCACGTTATTCTCACGAATACATATAGTAATGTAGACACAAAGAATAATAATTTTAACATTGGATAAAAAAATAACAAACCAATATTCTTAAATGAAGGGACCTTTAGTTAATATATTGTAAAGTTTAGGGATCATTCAATTATAAATTAAAGTTAGAAGACTATTTGATTAAAATTTAAAATTAGAAGATCAAATTGAAAATCGAGTAAAGTTATCGGACTATTCAAAAAAAATATTTACATTTCACGTCAACATTTTTGTTTTTATTTTTTATTGCTTATGTCGCTTCACCACATAGAAAACAATTGAAAAACTAACTATCTTGGATAAAAGGGACCTTAATGAACAAATTGCGAAGTTAAAAAACCAATTTGTTATAAACTAAAATTAGACACTAAAATGGGATCCGAGCAAAGATAAGTAATTTTTTCACGAAGATTACTTGAATAGAGACGGATGATAAGAATTTAAATAATTGCTTTGTACAGGAGATTATCTATAATTTGAATATGAGAATTATTACACAATTTATATACCACAAAAACAAACATAAGTTATTCTAAATCATAGCCATCTACTCATGGTCTCCTATTATTACTTTTTTTCTTATCTTTTACATCTCCTATATAATGAAGTAGTGCAAGTTGTCGTAAATTTATTGATACATTATTTATTTATTTTGAAATGTAACAAGAAAAAGCTAAATCTAGATAGAAACCTGAATACTTATACTTCACGGTTGTTGAAATTAAAATACTCAACTCAACTCAATTTCCTTCTTTATTGATCATAAATATGTTACACTTTACAAACATAGTGTCACATTATTCTCTTTTTTCTTTCCTTCCAAATGTAAAGTAGAGGAGTCAAATATATTATAGAACTAAAATTATAATTAAGTGCAAAATAAGTCACATAAAATGAACTTATCCTTCGTGTGTGTTGAAATTAAAATGCTCAACTCGATTCTTATTTCCCTTCTTCCATTGATCATAAATACACTTTACTAAAATTTATTTTCACACCATTCTCTTTTTCATTCCTTCCAAACATGACAAAGATAAAGCCAAATCTATTATAGAATAAAATAGATCCCTTTTATTTAAATGATCCCCTCAACTTTATAATCCATTCATCCAAGATCCCTTTTATTTAAGAATATTGATTTTTCAAATTTTTTATCCATTTGAAAATGTGAAAATTAATGTTTCTTGTGTCTACATTATTATATGTATTTGTAAGAACTAGGTGGACACCACAAATATTGTTAGTAAATTAATTTTTACAAATTTCATAAAAATGGAGGTCAACAACTATCAAAATTAAGAAACTAGCATGTGCTTATAAAATTTGATGGCAATTGATATTTTTTCAAGCAAAATTTATAAATATTAAGTTACTCATGTAAAAGATCAAAACTAATAATATTTCTTGTGTTCGCGTTATTCTCACGAATACATATAATAATGTAGACACAAAGAATGATAATTTTAACATTGTATAAAAAATTGACAAATCAATATTCTTAAATAAAGGGACCTTTAGTGAATATATTGTAAAGTTTAAAGATCATTCAATTATAAATTAAAGTTAGAAGACTATTTGATTAAAATTTAAAATTAGAAAATCAAATTGAAAATCGAGTAAAGTTATCGGACTATTCAAAAAAATATTAACATTTCACGTCAACATTTTTGTTTTTATTTTTCATTGCTTATGTGGCTTCACCACATAGAAGAAATTGAAAAACTTACTATCTTGGATAAAAGAGAGATTAATGAACGAATTGCAAAGTTAAAGGACCAATTTGTTATAAACTAAAATTTGAAAAATAAAATGGGAACCGAGCAAAGTTAAGTAATTATTCACGAATATTTCTTGAATAGAGATGGATGATAAGGATTTAAATAATTGCTTCGTAAAGGAGATTATCTAAAATTTGAATATGAGAATTATTACACAATTTATATACCGCAAAAACAAACATAAATTATTCTAAATCTTAGTCATCTACTCATGGTCTCCTGTTATTACTTTTTTTTATCTTATCTTTTGCATCTCCTATATAATGTAGTGCAAGTTGTCATAAATTTATTGACACATTATTTATTTATTTTGAAATGTAACAAGGAGAAGCTAAATCTACATAGAAATCGGAATACCTATACTTCACGATTGTTGAAATTAAAATACTAAACTCAATCCAATTTCCTTCTTTATTTATCATAAATACGTTACACTTTACAAACATAGTGTCACATTGTTCTCTTTTTTCTTTCCTTCAAAATGTAAAGTAGAGGAGTCAAATCTATTATAGAACTAAAATTATAATTAAGTGCAAAATAAGTCACATAAAATGAACTTATCCTTCGTGTTGAAATTAAAATGCTCAACTCAATTCTTATTTCCCTTCTTCCATTGATCATAAATACACTTTACTAGAATTTATTTTCACACCATTCTCTTTTTCCATTCCTTCCAAATGTGACAAAGATAAAACCAAATCTATTATAGAATAAAATAGACCTCTTTTATTTAAATGACCCCCTCAACTTTATAATCCATTCATCAAGGATCCCTTTTATTTAAGAATATTACTTTTTCAAAATTTTTATCCATTTGAAAATGTGAAGATTAATGTTTCTTGTGTCTACATTATTTATGTATTCGTAAGAACTAGGTGGACACCACAAATAAGTCACATAAAATGAACGTATCCTTCGTGTGTGTTGAAATTAAAATGCTCAACTCAATTCTTATTTCCCTTATTCCGTTGATTATAAATATACTTTACTAGCATTTATTTTCACACCATTCTCTCTTTCCATTCCTTCTAAACGTAACAAAGATAAAGCCAAATCTATTATGGAATAAAATAGATCCCTTTTATTTAATGATCCCCTCAACTTTATAATCCATTCATCCCCTTTTATTTAAGAATATTGATTTTTCAAATTTTTTTATCCATTTGAGAATGTGAAAATTAATGTTTCTTGTGTTTACATTATTATATGTATTCGTAAGAACTAGGTGAACACCACAAATATTGTTAATTTACATCTACAAAAGTAAATTATTTTTTACAAATTTCATAAAAATGGAGGTCAACAACCATCAAAATTAAGAAACTAGCATGTGCTTATAAAATTTGATGGCCATTGATCTTTTTTTTTTTTTACCAAAATTTATAAATATTAACTTACTCTTGTAAAAGATCAAAACCAATAATATTTCTTGCGTTCATGTTATTCTCATGAATACATATAATAATGTAGACACAAAGAATAATAATTTTAACATTGGATAAAAAATTGACAAACCAATATTCTTAAATAAAGGGACCTTTAGTGAATATACTGTAAGGTTTAGGGATCATTCAATTATAAATTAAAGTTAGAAGACTATATGATTAAAATTTAAAATTAGAAGATCAAAATGAAAATCGAGTAAAGTTATTGAACTATTCAAAAAATATTTACATTTCACGTCAACATTTTTGTTTTTATTTTTNACTATATGATTAAAATTTAAAATTAGAAGATCAAAATGAAAATCGAGTAAAGTTATTGAACTATTCAAAAAATATTTACATTTCACGTCAACATTTTTGTTTTTATTTTTTATTGCTTATATGGCTTTACCACATAGAAAAAAACTGAAAAACTTACTATATTAGATAAAAGAGACCTTAATGAACAAATTGCGAAGTTAAAGGAACCAATTTATTATGAACTAAAATGGGATTCGAGCAAAGTTAAGTAATTATTCACGAAGATTACTCGAATAGAGACGGATGATAAGGATTTAAATAATTACTTTGTAAAGGAAATTATCTAGAATTTGAATATGAGAATTATTACACAATTTATATACTGCAAAAACAAACATAAATTATTCTAAATCTTAGCTATCTACTCATGGTCTCCTATTATTACTTTTTTTGTCTTATCTTTTATATCTCATACATAATGAAGTAGTGCAAGTTGTCGTAAATTTATTGACACATTATTTATTTATCTTGAAATGTAATAAGGAAAAACTAAATCTACATAAAAATCAGAATACCTATACTTCACGGTTGTTAAAATTAAAATACTCGATTCAACTCAATTTCCTTCTTTATTGATCATAAATATGTTACACTTTACAAACATAGTGTCACATTATTCTCTTTTTTCTTTCCTTCCAAATGTAAAGTAGAGGAGTCAAATCTATTATAAAACTAAAATTATAATTAAGTGCAAAATAAGTCACATAAAATAAACTTATCCTTCATTTGTGTTGAAATTAAAATGCTCAACTCAATTCTTATTTTTCTTCTTCCATTGATCATAAATACACTTTACTATCATTTACTTTCACACTATTCTCTTTTTCCATTCCTTCCAAACGTAACAAAGATAAGTCAAATCTATTATAGAATAAAATTATAGTTACCACGAGCAATAAATATTAATCAAAGTGGCACTTACTGCAATGACTAAGTTTAGGAAAAAAACAAATAAAAAACAAATATTTATCTTAGTTTCACCTCAAATTACATTAATTAAAAGCTCAACAAATTTTAATTCAAAATTACTTGAAAATCCAAAATTTCTTTTTCTGAACTATTCGACGATTAAAAGATATTTTGATATTTGAAACCGAGACTACTACTAATATAAATAATAAAAATTAGGAAATAAATAATATTTATTAATAAAAAAATTAAGTAATATATTTATTCACAAGTTAATGTCCACGTGCAGCACACACTTTGACCTCGGTCTCCTGCGGTCAACTTCCACAACACTTCGTGGTTGACTCCCTCCTTTCGTCGGCTTTCTCATACAATTTTTTCCAGGTGCTTCCAGTTCGTGTGCTCAGTATGCGTCATCTCTCTTTCTCTTTCCACTGTCCGTCTCCGGCGTCTCTCTCTCTCTCTCTCTCCTCTCTCTCTCTCTCTCTCTCTCTCTCTCTCTCTCTTTCTCTAAAGAGTCCTGATGCCAAACGGCAACCATGCAATTAAAGATCATAAATTTTGTTTCCTGTAATCTTACACATTAACTCCGCTGCCTCGTGCGAATTTAATTTGCTTAGCAGTCTACAATGCGACCTTATCCTTGCTGTTCATTGCTAAAGGTCTTCCTTTTATGGGAGAGGCACTTCTTGTTTAAATTCTTCTTGTATCGTGGTTGCTGGATTACTTAGTTTTGATTTGTTTATTCGACTTGGCGGCGGCGCTCTCGTGACGTTTCGGGTGCGGGGGTAGAGATGGCAGCGGCGGCGAAGAACGCGAACGTTGTTGTTGACGGCGACGAGCTCAGCGGTGGGGCGCCGGGAGAGGACGTGGCGATGCTGTCGGGGATGCTCTCGGAGTTCAAGCTCAACCCCTCTGCCAAGGAGTTCGTGCCGGCCTCCCGCCTGCCACCGTCCGAGGTCAATGGCGGCGTCGACGTCGCCCTCGTCACCGAAGGGAGGTCGGCCGGCGGTCTGTCGGCGGACGCACTTGAGTTCGTGTCCCGACGTAGACGGAACGCAGTGCAAGGCAGCAGAGTAGTCAGTCGATTCCTTTTGTTTTCTTTATTCCTTCTCCTGTTCTTTCTTTTTTTCTGGATTCTTTTTTTTTTTGTGATTACATCCGTTTCATTTGATGATACCATCCCATGCATTCAAAGGACTGGTTGATCGTTAGGTTTCTGGTTTTTGCTCAATTCATTGTTCATCTTTCTGAACTGATGGTTGATTTTCACAGTGCATTTGTTTGAAATTGCAGCATTTTTGGAGAAAGGTGGAACATTTACGTTCATAAGTTGCTACTCTGTCAACTCAAGTGAAAAAAATGAGATCTTTTTAAATTAACTATGTCCTGTCCCAATTCCATTGTCAACTTCCATATGAATTTTTGGCCAGCAGATTACTTTGATGTGTGGCTGCGGGCAAAAGAGAAGAACAGTAAATTTTACCTGCTTTAATCAAATATTATGTCGATTTTCAGAGGACTTACAGAAGTCGCGGCTGGCGGCGGAGGATGAACAGATATCGAAGAAGGCAGGCGGACTGCATCCGCCGAACAATTCACATAAGTGACATTGATCGAAATGTAAGTCATAACTGCAATGCAAAAACTTTCTCTTCACTGGTTATGTTTGTATTCCTGTATATAGTGCTTTTGTTTAACACAAAAGACTAATAGGCAACTGAACTGACAATGCGTATCTATAGTAACTTGATAATGTTCTCTTGCTCTAACATGAAACCATGTCTGCTCTGTTTATATTGTCAGGTCACTGAAGAAGAACTAGCTGCAGTATTTAGCAGCTGCGGAAAAGTAAGTTCACAAATGTAGTAGAGCATCATCAAAAGAGTCCACTTGTACTATGCCAATGCAATGATTATAAATAAATTCAATAATTTCATGATATGCTTCTAATTTTTATCTTTTGTTTTCTCGATGATTCAGAAATTATGTATTTTTTTGACATTATGTATTAAAAGAATAATGTTCAAGATATTGAATCAGTATCCTCCAAAGTGGAATTATTTATGATTTTCTTCGTATTCATTTTTTCTTTTTATGATGTTATCGTATGTAGTTTATGAAATTTGATTATTATCTGCTTCTCCACTTTGTGAGCATGTCATCTATGACTTTTCCATCTTTGTTTCATTTGTTTGTTCTCACAATCAATTTTCATAACCAACACATTCCCCATCTTTATATCTAAAATTTTAACAACCAGAACACTATTAAGTTCTTATGGCATTTACCTTTACTTTGGAAATCAAATGGTTCTCCAGCCTTGAAAATCCTTTTTTTTATCACTATCCCTGGGCTCCGTCAGGTCGTGTTTTGAATTGCGGGCAATTTCTTAGTGGTTGATACTACCCTCTGAATTCAAGTGCTTTGCTGGTATTAGTTTTCTGCAATGTTTAAAATCTGTCGTATCATGAAGCAATCAATAAAGGCAAGGATCTAAAATGAATATCGAGTGGGAAAGAAGGACGATTAATGCAGTAATTACAAAGTTTAAAATCTTACGTAAATTTGACTTTAGTAATGTTGAAGTTTTATACATGGTATCACCGATTTATTGCCTCACATTTTTTTGATGATTAGTACTCATGAATGCAATCCTAGAAAGTTAAGTGAGAGGAAAGAATATAAGTTCATGAGACTGCTGAATGATAAGTACATCATACTGTCATCTGTTAGATATAAAATTGGTGTTAGTTCCCAATCAGGAAACTGATAAATGATCAGCTAAAATGCAGATATATGTCGGTAGAATCCCAATGGCTTCACGAATAGAATATATGAACTTTTTTCTTCAAAATTTATGCATGATTAGAGTGTGACAAATTATTTGTACCTCATATCATTCAATAGGTTGTTCATTGTTTACTTAAGGTAGTTAGATAAATTGTATTGATGATACAACTAAGTGCATATGTGAAGATATGGTTCATGCAATTCATAAGTCCAATGTATAGGTGCAGAGAATAAGTCACTCTACTTGACATGTTATAGAAACTGCATTGAGTAGTATGAACTCTGAACAAATTGATCTCAACTAACAATCGAATATGTGCATCATTTTGGGCTGAAAATCTAGATTGCCCTTATCAAATTTTTTCTCGGTGCGGTTAAAAACTGCTTACAGTTGACAGATACTAACAACACTACATTGCCATTCAAATTCTCAAAGTGTATTAGGATTTTCTCAACTAGTGAAGGAAAAGCTGAGGAGGTTGTTTTCAAGTTCTTGCTGACATGTCGGTTCCTGATGTAATATCTTATCATGTTTTGCAATGGAAGTGCATTTAAAAAGTTTTATCAATGACCAAGATAGGAAGACTCCCAAGATGATGAATCTTATCATGTTATCATGTTATACTTCTAGGGGAAGTCCTTGATGATTATACATCATGATGAAACCCATTATATAACTTATAAGACAAATTAATATATATCATCAGACTAATCTGACAATCCAAAGTACATATTAGGCAAAGAAATCATTGCTGACAGTGAAATAAGTAAAATGATCTGATCATGACTATCGAACAATCTGAGGATCATGATCCTGATCAAACAAATTATTTAATTAATAAAATAAATAGTAAATAACTATAGGATCAATCGAATTGACAAAATATTACTCTACATCGGGCAGAGCGGGGTGCTCTACACTCCCATCTCTGAAACACACACACACACACATTGTTATCCTTTTCTTTCTACGGAGACTGCTACTATTACACAAATCTAATGCCCTTGTAACCGATAAAAAATCCAAAATGTGCTATATATTCCAAGACCCTCTACAATAGTAATAAAGCTACGGATTTTCCTGCAGCTTCTACCTTAAGGCACACATTTCAGTTTCCATTCCAAGAACATTAATGTATATTTTTTTATGCCAAAGCTGGATTTAGCATATAATATACAGAGGTCCAAATTGGAAAGTGGAAACATATTGTAGATATTGAGATCTGATACCTCTTTTTATGGTAACATAGGTTAGACAATAAACAAAAACACTTACAAAATTGTCGCGTCAACTTATGTCGGTAAGGATTCTACTATTTCTATATGATACTTGAACGTTTCAAATTAGTAGTTAATAATTCAATAATTTCCTACATAAAAATTGTTCTTGTCATTTGCTTTTCCTTAGTCTCCTGAAACAGAAATCCCACAGGGCCCATTGTCATAAAATATAGTGTCATTCCAAAGCGTGACACCGCTTGACTGTGCACAATCATGGTGAACATAATATGACTTGTGGTGGGATGTCTCCTTTGCACCTAACAGCATGTTATGGCATGATCTAGAAGCATGCTAGTATGGTTATACCATTTGAGAATTGACATGCAAATTCTCATGTGAGGGTTTCTGCAAAGAGCATTTATGATTCTCGAGTTCATGGTATCATCAAACTCTTGGGTATGTCTAGTTCAGAGTATTTGACTTCTGCTAATGCACACGAAAATGAAGTACCGCATATTACTAGATTAAAACTATTTGTATTTTGTGTCATTGTGACTTTCAGTTGAACAGAAATCATAAGGTATTGATGGAAGTCTTTTTCTTGACTATGAAAGAAGGAAAATGGGTAATATTTTCCTTTCTCCCCATGAACAGGGATATTTGGTTGGGGTTGATAGTGTTTCTTTCCAGAATTGACATAAAGGGAAAGCGACTTTCCAGTTTGTAGCTTAAGCCCATGAGGTCTAGTTTCATGAAGATGATAGTAAGGGATCATTATTGAGTTTCTGTAGTAGGTATTAAACTATGGACTCTAAATAAAGTGAAAATTTAATTCTTCGGTAGTCAGACAGAAACTAAAAGTCAAGGTAAAGAAGGCTCATTTGCTTACATTAATATAAAATTTATAGGTCAACAATGTCAGGACTAAATGAAAAGCTCCCAAATAGCAAAACAAAATTGGAAAACTCACAGTTGTAACATTAACAAGCAATCGCATGTTATGACATATTGAACCTCGTGAATTAAATGTCGAAGTATATAATAGTTGATATTCGATAGGCATGTAATAAATGTTTAGCACATACATTAGATTCATTGAGGATATCAGGTCACAGAAGTAGTTATTCTGAAACCCTTCAAGTCTTACAATATATAATCTATTCATGCATTGTACATCATGCTAGCATGCTTTCTTTACTTATTCCATGAGTTGTTACATCATCATCATGTGCTTTTGTTGGAAGTTATTTAAAATATTTATACTAGGAAAAATCTGCTGACACTGAGTTTCCTGTTGAAGGTAATTGATTGTCGTATTTGTGGTGATCCTGACTCTATCTTTCGAATCGGATTCATAGAGTTTGCTAATGAGTGTACGTAAATCTATCTTTTCTCAAACTTTGTGCATGCATAGTAAATTATACTTCTGGCCATTCCCCTGATTATCTTCTTTCAGATGAGGCAAGAACCGCTCTGGGCCTTGGAGGGATTGTACTAGGTTCTTTATCCATCTCGGTCTTCCCTTCAAAAACTGCTATCTTGCCTGTAAATCCAGCATTTCTTCCTCACGTAAGTACATCAGCTCATTATCATATCTCCTGATATATTATCACATTATTATTCTTGTTTTGATATGCATAATTAATTATGTTGCAGTCTGAAGATGAACTAGAACGGTGCTCAAGAACCCTTTATTGTACTGATATCGATAAACAGGTAGACTTCTCATTTCCTCTAGGACCATATCATGTTTTCACCTTCTCAGAAGGTACACTTTGACAGAGCTTAAAAACAAACATTTCAACTGAAACGAAGCTAACTGATTATAATTATAACTTTCACAGATAGTATGATCTAGTACGAACTTATATATTTAACATGTATGTCATCACTTACTATTTTGTCATTTTCTCCAGATCACTAATACAGAATTGAGAGATTTCTTTGAATCATTCTGTGGTCAAGTTAGTACAATTCAATAACTTCTGTTATGTTTATAAATTCTTTAATGTGTAAAATTCTTTTTTAGAAAGAATTTCATGTACAGGTTTCTCGTTTGAGGCTTGTTCGACATCATTCAAATTCAACTAACATAGCATTTGTTGAGTTCAATCAGGTACTTTCCTTCTGGAGCTACATATTTTTTGTTGATCTTACCATGCACCTCTTCTTCTTCCTTTGCCCCAGAAATTTTTAGGGGTTGTCACGTATTTTGTATTAACAGAATTACTTGAGGTATCTTTATTGCATGTTTTGGTTTGAATACTCACCCTGAAATGAAATCAGGATAGCCTTTTGCATGTTACATCCGAGCTGATCGACTATGACCTTATCTTTATTTTCCGCATGGAAGCACAAAGATAATGAAAAAACCAAATTGAATTAGCCTTTTCCGTTATGGAGATAATGGTGTAGCATCTCAAACACAACATATGAGCAGATTTCCATAAGTAAATTTGCTCAAGGCTTCATATACTTCTTGGTATACATCTTTTTTTTTTCTTTTACTTTCTCTTGTAGCGGGTTTCATGCTCATAGAATCCAGTCCAGCCTTGGATGACAGACTGACATTTTGTTCACTTGTTGGCATTTTGACTTCGTTAATCGTTATGTTTCTTTTTAGACTCATTTGTTAGCCTGTCTGCTTTTGAAGAAGTAATACTTGTTCTCTCTCTTTCCAAACATAGATGCAGAACATTCCTAATCAAATTTTCTTATGCACTCAAGAGAACATATTCTTGATTTAGTGTTTCTTAATTTTTTTTTCTTTTGTACAGGCAGAAAGTGCCATCAGAGCTTTGAATTGCAATGGCATGTTTCTCAGAGGATGTAGTATAAGGTACGAGAGTATATCACTACCTTTTTACTCAATTATGTCAGAATTTTTTTTTTTGAAAAATTGTGTCAGAAATACTTTTATATGTATTTTATTCAATTATGAACAATTTCCTTTTTTGTCTTAGGGTCCACCCATCAAAGACTCCAGTAAGAACTTTTATTCTTCAGGGATGAAGGTAGAGTTATGCTTATGCATGAAGAAGCTTTGTGCTCCTGGAACGGTGATTCTTTATCATACAGCATTAAATCACAAAAGTTGTTTCGTCTGCATTTTGCAGTTTTAAACTTCTAAACTGGACCTTCTCATGATTCTTCGGCTGTCATTAGACTCATTACATTTATTCATTGAATGGTAAGCCCCCTCAGTGAAATAAAAGGGGATGGACTTATTGTATTCTTTTGGGGGTACAGGGGCAATATTGGATATTGTGTGCATTTCATTGGAACTTTGGAAATTGTTATTTTCCTTTACAGATATGCATCTCCTGCCTTATGCTTTGTTTCGAATCTGCAACTTTATGATGTGGTTGGATTTCTGTTTTCTGATGCATAACCAGTGCTGTGATGACATGATAATGGGTTCTGAAATATAAATTTGAGTTAAACCTTGCACTCTTTTTTATCTTTTCGATGTTACATCATGCTAAAATCTACCATCCAGTGCCTCATTGAACACAATTGGCATAGTAGAAGAACAGACATCATAAGCAAGATAAGGTAGGCAACATTTTACATATTTCATAGGTAACAGACATCCGAGGAACCCTCAACTCAAGTGTAAAAACCGTATAAGCTTTCTCCACAGAACATCTTGTGATCAGCTGGTTGCATCCTTGAAGGGTGGAGAGAATTGAAGGGTGGAGAGAAAGGTGTCGTTCGACGACTGGGGGCTCCCGGGATGCGTCCTATTCTTTTTTATAGCCGCGTACCCGCATCTGTCGGCCCCCTTCAGCGGCCGTTCACACGCGTCCATGTTCACACGCGTCCATGTCCGATGGTTCTGGCGCCCTTTAGGCGCTGCGTGACCACGGCGGTCACACTACAACATCCTTCACCATCCCCCGTTGAATGAGACCTATAATATTCAATAATGTTGTGTATTTAAAATGCAAGGCCAAGTCAGTTAAAAACCGCTCATGTCATGAGGTTACCAACTTTCTCAACCTTCTAACACTGGGCACGCAATGCAGGCTTTGTTAGTGCGACCCCCTTCATGAGGAGGCACCTCTTCTCCTAGTAACTATGTACAATATCAGATATTAAAAATGCAAATTTTCTACAACTTCATACACATCTAACACTACCAACTCGTTGAAAATCAATTGTTGAATCACTTGAATGTAAGCATAGTCATGTTGCTCTGATTTTACATGTAATGCTTAAAAGATGCCCACATGCCACGAGACAATTATGCATTTTTTATTAAAACAATATGGGTAAGGTGGTTTTTAAAGTAAAAAAAAATAGCTCTGCTCTTTTGGTGTGATTTTTTTAGTAAAAAAAAATATTGATTTTTTCAGGTGGTTTCTTGGGCTCCTATGTTCTTATAAATTTTATATTTATGATAATATTAAGAAATATATTATTATATAAATAAATATTAACCACATATATATCTTAATATCATTATTTATTACTTATATAATTTTGCTAATATTTATTCATAAAAGTTTTACGTTTATTGAGTTTTATATACGTTAAAATTATTCAGAACACAATTTATATATATATATATGTAATTATGTAGGTATCCAACGGGCTCCATGAGTGATTTTTTAAATTTAAAATCTACCTAGATTTTTTGAATTTAAAAAAATAAAACTTTTATGTGGGTCAAGTTGGATTTTTAGGTTTTTGAGTTTTCAATTTTTTGCTTACATCCCTATTTGAAGATGCTATCAAACATATATGCTACTTTGATTTTGATTATAAACAAAATTAGTGAAAACAAAGTCCGATATTAATAGAATAAAATAAAATCAACTTTAACTTCTATAAGTGCATAAGCCTAATAACCAAATAGTTCATGAGTCTCCAAAAATAAAATTAATATTTGTAAGAAGTAACTAATACAACTCGACAATTATAAAAGGAATGATAACTAGAGACTATATGTCATGTGCAATATAGGTCATCACGAGCATCGTTCAATTGCCACCATCCTCACCTAATGAGCAACGATGCTTAGTATGTAAAGAATAAATAATTAAATATGAAATTCATAATACAATACTTTTCTTTCAATTTGTTGTGCTTTACTTATACTTTTCTTTCATAATACAATACTTTTCTACTCCTTCATCTTTTGATGTTTATTGTCCTAAGAAAAATTATACATTTATTTAGGAAGTGCCAATGTACTTTTATGTACAATGGTCATATCAAGTCATGACAAGTGTTCTCTTTTAGAAAAAAAATGCACTCTCTTGTGGAAAAATTTATATTTCCACTGCCTCCACAGCTACACTACTTGCCCTACCAATGCAATGCTAAATGATACCATATAACACGATGCACTGATCTCATTGCAATTAGTACACTTGGCAATCCTCAAATTTCATTTTTTTTTATCTTGTTAGATTATTTAACTATATTTATACTTTAATAAATACAAATACTATTAAAAAGAGGTAAAAGAGTAAACGGTTAGACAGTCATGGAATTGCATCCTTTATGACTCAGAGCCAAGTTACACTATTACTTGATCAAAAGGATGGACTTCAAATGAACCTTATTATCTTATAAAGAGGACATCCGAGATATGTGAGACATATAAACAAGATAAAAAAAAAGGTATGCAAGCTCACTTGAGCGCGCAGGGGAGACGCTAGAGGGGAGGGAGAGGAGAGGGGAGAAGATGAGAGAGAGAGGACAATGAGTGAGAGAAAGAGAAGAGTAGAGAGGGGAGAGAGAAAGAAGGGTGTATTTTTTTAATAGGAGGATAAAATATTAATTTAATAAATTAAAATAATGTTAAATTGAAAATCAAATTATTGAATAAAATTGGTCAATCGAAAAAAAGTTAGATCTACTCCTACCTGATTTTATAATTTAAGGATAAATCTAAAATTTTAGGATAGTTTGAAAGGGAAAAATGAAAATAACCCATTTATTTATTACTAATTTATCCTTGATAACTATGACAATGTCAATTATTGAATCTTTTGTTTGGTCTTCAATAGATGAAGCTTGTTATAACTATAACTTAATCTATAGACATTAGACAAATAATTCTAGTCTGTTTAGAAATACAGCTATTAAGCCAACCGAACTATAAAACATTATATTTATATTATTTAATATTATTTTTTACTAAAACTTATCTGAAATTCCCTAAGAACAATAACAATGTAATTTGTATAAAGAGGCAACATCTTTTTAAAATATTATAATGATGCATCCATAATAATCTTAGAATGGCATAATCTATTAAAAGCTTATATCCAAATTGAATCCAATTAAACTCATGCACATCTCCTTCTTCTCGAACTTCTTACGTCTTCCTAATTTTCTTTTGATCTTGCATGACCTTAGACTCTCATCATGTCCTCGTCTATTGTTTGCTATCGAAGTTTGGGTCATGGACCATTGACAGAACAACATAGATGGTTAGAGAAAGAGAAAGAGAGATTATAATTATTTAGATAATAAGTTTTATATTTGAGATTAAATTCAAATTCTTTTGTTTTGATCATTATTCTTTTTTCTCTCGTGGGTTATTCCACAAATATACTTGTAAATAAAACATCATTAAATAGGCAAACTTCTTTAATTTTAGTGTGTTTCCTTAAAGTATTGGTGATAATCCTCACCGGGTCATCCCAAAAGCCCTGGTTCTCTTTGGAACTCTCCTATATCATGCGGAGGAATGAGTGACCCAAATGAAATCAGTCTTCAAGTGTGAGGTTGAAAGGAGAAGTTACATAGTTGTCATTACATAGTTGTCGTTGTAGAATCGTTTGACACCAAGAGGATGGATGAATTAATGTAATAAAAATTTTAAAAACTATTTTCAAAGTAAGTGCAATTATGATTTGAACGAGAGCAAGGGAAAGTTAAAGTAGATAAGAAACAATGTGAACTCAAAAATGATGATTTGCTGACGAGATTCGGCTCAAGTCATTGGTCGCTCCTTTTGGAATTTCACTATCCGTCTTGTTTTTTAATAGGGAGAAAAACTCTTTACAACTCAAATATTTTCTCCGCTCAAGAGGCAAAATCACATCTCTTATCACAATAAGCTTTTTTTTTAAGGTTAAAATGAAATGAAAAATTTATCACCCAATCTTTCTTTCATAAAATGTAACCACTCAAAAACAAAAGAGGAAAAGAAGAAATTTGCAAATTATGATTCAAAGTACTCTTTTTGCTCTTAAAAGTTTACAAGCTGCTTTTTGTGCTCTTAAAAGTTTACAAGCTGATTTCCCTTCAATTGCTACAGTTCTGGGCATCTAAATATCTATTATAGCTTCTTGTCTTTGATATGATTGTTGCATATTTTTTTTCCATTCATTTGACACAAGAATATAGCTATTACATTTTTTTTGTCATTCCACCGGTCGACCTCTCTGATAAAAATTAATCATTAATGTACAGACAAATCAACCGCTTTAATCACCAGTTGATCACTATCATTAACCGATAGACTAGTCTATCGTCTTTCTTCAACGTTTGATCAGAGTTTCATACTAACCTATTGTTGTCCTAGAAGGATCGACCGGTTTAATTCAGAATGCATTTTTTTTACTTGTTTTCTGATCATGTGAATTGCAAATGCTCAACTAAATATTAATAATTTTAATAACTTAGTTTTGCTATCGTCAAAATATATGGGTGTAACATTTGAACCACCAGAGTCGTCTGGTGGATTTCTTTGAGATTGTGCTGCTCTAAAAGTTGCTAGGTCGGGGTCGCCATTGCATTGCCCCCTGGCTACCTTGATTTTGTTTTTCCTAACGTGGAATTTAAGATAAAACAATTGTATACCATTCCTTATATTATATTTGAACTACTTGATTCAATTTGTCCGCAAATGTCATTATCGACCTATTTTTTGTTATATATGACAGTACCACATTGAGGCCACAAATACATGTAGTTTGAAAATTTTGGGCCCGATATTGGTGCCATTAATTAAAACTCTATAAATAAGATTGTTAAGAGAAAAGATGGTATAACCAAATATTCATTGGCTGGATTAGCAACCAAATATTACTTATTAATAATTTGCAGATAATAAACTTTGAGACATACAACTACTACATGAAACAATCATTGCTATGCAAGGGTAAATAACTTGAAGAATTCAAATAAAACTGATAATGTAAAGCAACAATGGGACTGATATCTAAATCTCCACTTCAAGCTATCATCAAAGAACTTGGCAAATCCAATTTGTATAAAGTTCTGTGCTCTGTAAACTTGAATCAAAACAAGAACAATAATAGATGCTTGAACACCTAAAAACAACTAAGGATGTTCAAATGACATCTTCACGTCCCCCGCTATTTTTTTTTTTCATTTTGTCAGCCCTTGTTACTGAACTACTTCACTGCAAAAGGAAAAGTAAAACGCTGTTACCATAACATTAAATACTAAAGGTCCAACTTCTACGATAAGCAGGCAAGATGGTCAGTTATTTACAATAACTAGAAACATGCTTTACCAAAGACGCAAGCAAACAGAATGTAATGCACATGTACCCTGTCTTAATCGAACGCATTAATTATATATTTTACATGTAAATAAATTTTATCTACGTTTCTTATTGTTCCATAAACAGTTCTCCAGCTAAAGAATGAGGCGACGAATAGAAGTAAAGAGCTAGACAGTAACCTAGCTTTCGATAAAGTACAGGAGAAACAAACCTCTGCATCTTCAACAGGTCTTATGTGGCTCTCCTTTGTAGAATCTTCTGTACATAAAAGCCAGGAAAAACAATTGTAAGATCTCTGCCAAGTATTACAAGGATAGATAAAAAAAGAATGAACAGAGAAGGAAAAATCAGGTGGTAAAACATATAATGATACATCATGTTCACAGCAAAACGAAAGATGTTATACTGTCCATAAAAGGTGAGACTTATTCCTCTTAAAAAGCATGAAGTTTTTGCTTCTATATTATAAGATGACAAGAAATGATCTTTTCAAAGGATACTTAATCCAATGATTAGACAAAATACCTTAGCATCTCTCACTTGGGAGAGCACAAGTAAGAAAGATAGCTACATGATGGTAAATTTATCCTTGTTGAAGAGGATCATACAGATACATCACCTGTGGAACGGAAACTACTGGGAGCAAAGAGCATATTCCCTTGTGAAAGAACATTTCCCTTGAAATATAAGGTTTAAAGTATCAGGCAATATATACTCAGTTCCAGAACCATAGGCAGGGGGGTTAGTTGAAACCCCATTTTGAAGAGTTTTATCCCACACCTTCTAGTTCATATCAAGGAACTCCAATGTGTGCCAATTCATGCCAGTCAGATGTGAAACTGAGTGTATCGTAAACATGCTCAAATGACATGCAATATGGCACCAATATGGCAAGAAGCAAATGACACGTTACTGAAATTTTCATCTTTCTTTGAATCCAATTCAATTTTGATTGTCACATGACCTTGCCAAATACATCGTCCAAGAATTAAATTAAGTATACTAAAGTTTAAACTGAATATATGATATGTGTACCTTGGGAAATTTCAAGGGGCATCTTTTTGATATGAATATTGGGGCAACAATAATCCATTAAAAACGGAAACTGTAAAACATTGATAAGGGACTACATTCCAAACATAGAGAAATGACAACAAAAAGGGAAGGTCAAAGTTCTAAATATGCAATGCTCCAATAGGACGAGAAGATCATCCAGTACTACAAAACTGACAATGTTATATGTTTAGTCAAATTATCTCAATTATTTTTTCCATATATCAGATAATGAGTTTTTCTAGAACAATTATTTTGTTTTTGCAACAGTTGAATGAAATTTTGGTCATCTCCACATGACTATACAAGAAAATGCCGTCACTGGAATGCTTCTGAAATATGAAGAGTGTTTGATTTTGAGTTCAAATTTATTATTGTTCCATCTTTTGTGCCTGCCAACTAATGGAACTTATGATTGGCGGAAGCAATAGAGCACGAAGAAGAAACATGTTTTTCTTCTAAAACATGGTTATAAACATTTATGACTTCATTCACAAACATGGAAATTAACTACGACAAAAAAAGAGAGAATTTGAGCTAGAGGCATTTAAAGATCATCTTTAAACTAAAACAATACTATGGTTCTCTCACTAGTGAGGCTGATTACATTCTATTTGGGGAAATACAAAAAGCTTTCCATGTTCACAAATAAAAATATAACTAAAACTAAATAGTCCTCGTAGACTTTATTCATAATGGTATCCCTGGAACATATTCTTGGCCAGGTAATAGTTAAACTATTTAACTATTACCTCCGTCTTCAGGGAGGTCTGAGGTCCATAAGGTGAGATTGTCTCTCAAAAGTTGCATGATTAGGGTGCTATCCTTATATGATTCTTCACTCAATGAGTCGAGCTCGGAAATAGCTTGATCAAAGGCATTTTTGGCAAGGTCGCAAGCCCTGAAAATAAAGTTCATAACAAGCCATGTTCAAAGAAAGAAGAGAGAGCTCTCAAAAACCTGAGACATCATATGGTAAGTGCATTGTACCTTTCAGATGAATTCATTATCTCGTAATAGAAAACAGAGAAGTTCAATGCCAAACCCAATCGAATGGGGTTTGTTGGGGAAAGATCAGATTCAGCTGTCGTTGTCGCAGCCTGCAACCAGACCAAGTAATTGTGTCAACAGACACGGTAAAGCAATCAACATGATAGAAACTGGTGATATTAAAGCAACTGTAAATAGTCTTGATACAAACCATAGTACCAACATAAAAGAGATGAATTCAACAAAATGGATTAAAACTGCAAAAATAACTATTGGCTATTAGTTTGCAGCTAGAAGTTTGCAATGGAATTGAAGCTAAAAAAATCTTCACTTAACATTAGCAATGTATGTATGTAAAATTCTTGTAGCAGCATAAATACTTGTCAACTCTCACAGGCCAAGCATTTAGTACATTTACAAATAAATTGAGGAAACGAAATGCACCAAGTGGATGTCTTGCTTACACAAAAAGTTACCGAGTAAAGGAACCTTGGCTGTTCCTGGGTTAACATAATTAGTTTGATCCCTTCAAAAACAAAGGGCAAGGATGTCTTTTTAGATATTGAAATTTAACACAATGTAGTTAAATTTCTCGAGATCCTTCAGCATCCAATTTTTGTGTTAGATTAATAGTTGCATGAACTATTATAATAATGAAGACTAGAGAAAAAGGCAAGCATTTAAACAGTAACTCTTATCAACATATTTAAAAGTAGAAGAATAATATTAACAGTAATAAGAGATGAATGATGATTAATATCAATCATTCAGATGATGGATATCCGTTGAGAAACTAGAAATAGTAAGTGGATCATTGATTATTAGAAAATTTCTAACAAGCAATACGCAAACAAATCATTGAAGATGCTACTATTTAATAGTCCCAGCATTAACTTTCTTTTTTGAGGGAGATTAACTACTTTTGAGGTAGTCCCTGCATTAACTAAATAACAGTCCCATGAAAATACTATCAGATAGCTTTAACCCAAAAAGAAGTACTATCAGATGGCAGGCATTGGCAATTTTATCAGTAGAATGACAAGTTCTCACATGTACATGAAACTAAACCAGTTTTTAAGGGATTATACAAAACTAAGTCAACTTGAAAATAAATTTGAAATATAATTTAGCAAAATGAAACACCAGAAGGTGCATAAGAGCAACAAACTCAAAGAAGGAAAAAAAATAAGATCAACCCTTGACTCCATTCCTATAAATCAAGTATCATTCCAAGTACATATTATCAGAAAAAGGGGACATAGCAGCATTGGAGGACTAGCTGAGCACATTCTCGACCATGGAGCAATGTTTCAAAAAGGGGAAGGAAATAACTGCAGAAATTAGGCAGTAAGCAGAAAGAGAACTCGCTTAACTACAGAGTCCTTAAACTGATCACTATATTTTGTTCAAAAGTCCAACATCTCCGACAATAACATACCCAGTTTTCATGTGGATTATGTGAAACGATGCAACAATCTCTTGTAACACTACTGGACTGGAATATTTCGGAACAAATAGTAGTATGATTAACAAACTTGCAAACCAGAAATCAGCCAGAAAGAATACTGCATATCAAATAGCGCAAAAGATAAATCTATTGATGCAAATAGCTTATACCTTGTACGCATTGAGTGAATTCTCGGCAGCCTCTTTCTTGTCATCGCCGGACTTAAATTCTGCAAGGTAACGATAGTAATCGCCCTTCCTGTGATCACAATATTACAAGTATCGAATTACAAAAAAAAAATCCCAAAATGAAAGCACAAAACAGAGGATTTATCTCACATCTTATAGTAGAAGACGGACGCTTCTGCGGACGGTGACGAGGGGATGAGGTGGTTGTCGATCACGGTCATGATATCATTGCAGATGTCGGAAAGCTCAGACTCCACCTTCTGGCGGTACTCTCTAATCTTCCTGGCGTGCTGCTCGTTCCCCTTGGCCTCCTCCTTCTGCTCGATCGAGGAAAGGATCCTCCACGATGCCCTCCTCGCCCCGATCACGTTCTTGTAACCCACAGAAAGCAAGTTCCTCTCCTCCACCGTCAGTTCCACGTCGAGCTTCGCAACCTTCTTCATGGCGTCCACCATCTCTGCGTGAAGAAAAATGAACACCGATGGGAATCACAGGAATCGTATCCTCGGAAATCCAAAACCCTAGGATTCAAATCACGGATCGAAAGGAGGAAGGAGGCCATTACCCTCGTAGCGCTCCGCCTGCTCTGCAAGCTTCGCGACGTAGACGAAGCCCTCGCGCTCATGCTGCGACGCCATTGTTGATCTGTTCGAACTCTACTCCGATCGCTCGCTTGCTCGCTTGCTCGCTCTTCCTCTTCTTCCCGTCTTGATGCGCGAACAACGACGACAAAGATACCTGCGGCGGGTTCCATTCGCAAGTGTCGTCTTTAAATAGAACCCCTTCGTCCGGTTTATTTTCTCGAACCGGATCGAAAAAAAAAAGATCTCTCCATAATTTTTTATATATCATATGTATATATGATCATATTTTTCAGTTAATAAGAGAAAAAATTAAAAATATTATAGGTAAGATTTGATCTCTCAAGGGGTTTTTAATTTTATTTTTAAATAACAAAAGATTAGTAATTATATTTTTTTACACAAAGGTTTCTGATTTAGAATTATAAAATAGTATCTTTGTCGAAAGATAATTTTATATAATGGGATTACTTAATTTTTTTATTTTTAAAATACAGACGTATAAGAAAAAAAATTAAAGATGTAGATATCGCTCTTTAATAAGCCGAATATTATAATAGAACAAAATAAAGAGATTTTGAAATTAATTATGTATGATATTATGAAGTTAAGCATGATACATTCAAAAATTAATTAGTGAGCTACATATAATTTTAATTTCCCTATATTTAAATATTAGATACTTATAGTTGAGGAATGGAAGTGCGTAATGCAATTTGCATCGACGTGTGGCACTGCGCTCGCAGTTTCATGCAACATTGAAATAAAAGTATTTTGAAGTACATTAATAATGTCAGACAATTATTTTGACTATATTAATGATATTTAAATTATAAAAATGAAATCACGTGGTTAAACATGCATGATTTTATATTATAATGTAACTATTAAACAACAAACTAGAAAAATTGATATAACATTTTTAAGATATATAAGTATACGATAAAAAAGTATGATGTGTTTACCAAAAAATATTAAAATAATAGATGCTCAAATAATAATAATTATTATTATAAAAAAATGAAAATATGTTTTTATTATATTAAAATTTGTACACTATATGTTGCTCTGGGCTACTTATAAGCATATCTAGCACCATTATGCATGTGTTGTCATATTAGAAAAAAATTATAAGGATTTATTCTATTAAATATCTTGGGAAGTTTTTTTTTAGAGGTAATCTTTTCGCATTGTTGATAATATTATATTAAATCACTTGGGTACACCACATTGTCTTATTCACTTATTTTAATTTTATATATAATTTATATTGACTGACAATGCAGATTGTTTGTGATATGACAATCCAAATTGTCCATGAAAGATAGGACAATCTAGATTGTCATTCAAGTGGCAATTTAAATTATAATTTTCTTTTCACATTTGTCCTTTAAAAATTTATTTAAATAGATGATAACAATAATCAAATAAAATTAATAGAATATTTTGTTAATTAGTATAATAATTATTAATTACTATTCTAATATTTTTTATCATTATCATTTAATAAATTATTATTATTTATACTAATTTTAACATTAGTATTATTAATTAACTATAATAGACTATTCATATATTATAAATAATAAATAATCTATTGTTAACTATTAAAATATAATAAACATTTATAATAATAATTATTATTAATCTTCTGTTATCAATTTTAAAAAAATTATAGATTACTTATTTTATATATTTATTTGCTTGATGTATAATTTCTTTTTAGTTAGGATATATGTTTGTGAATCAAGTTCAAATAATTTAATCAAATTTATATAAATTTGTAAATATAACTATTTCATTGAAACGTATTTTAGTAAAAAATATATATATAATTTATTTATTATTTTATATAATAAATAAGATAATAAAAATTATGATACACATTACTTATGCATACTAAATAAGATATTCTACATTGTCGGCAATTGAATAAATGACAATTTTTTTAGTAGGAATGTACATTGTCATATAATATGTAATGACAATGCAGTGAATGTAATTTTAGAATTAATAAAGGCAAAATTAATTTAGTGCACCTTATACATTCTCATGTACTTGACATAAATGACGACTTACTACTCCACCCGAGTAATTATAAAGTATATGCTTAGTAATAATTCAAATCTCAACATCATATCATAATAAAGTTTATAGTCATGATATTTAATTTTTAAATGACTTTTTTTAAAAGGAATAATATTTGTTACTGTAAACAACATATTTTTTTTGTTAGTTAATGGTTTTCCTTATATATAATCACTGATTATAAATGTTATATATATATATATATATATATATATATATATTCTCTCTCTCTCTCTCTCTCTCTCTCTCTCTCTCTCTCTCTCTCTCTCTCATGGATAGAGGCGGCGGCCCCCTCCCTCCCGGCGACATCGCCCTCTAATCTCTCTCATGCAAATGTTGGAGGAGAGAGGGGGTGCTGCTATCGTCACCACTGGAAGGGGACTGCAGTACTGTGGTACGCCCCCTTTTCTTATTTTTGTATAATTTTATTATTTCTTGTAAGATAAAATTTTGTCTTATGAATAAACTCATGTTACATCACACTCGTTATTCTTCAAAATACTAAAAATATATTTAAAAATTATATAGCAAATAAACAGAGCAAATTTAGTCAGTTAAGAAATTTTAAATTATAATTTATTGTTATTCTAGCAATTATATTTTCCTAAAAAGCAATATATTTTAAGAGTCTCATACTTAAAAAAAAAAGTCCATAGTATTATTTTTTTGGAATAGGTTCCACTAGAAAAAAAATATAATGATATAAGGAAACAAGAATAATTTATACAGAGTCATAATTCCGATAAATCAATAAAATAAATCATCATATTTTTTTCATGAAAGTAAAAGATATATGTTGATAAAGGATTAACATATATACTTATTATTTATATTGTTAAATTATTAGATCCAAAAAAAAAAGGTTGGAATCGTTCAAGAAAACGACAGAAATAAATCAAAATCTATTTAAATATTTTTTTAATTATTGGTGTTTGAATAAGAATTCATTAACTTATTATATCTTCATCAAGTAAGTTATCTTATAATAAAAGTAAATTTATAAAATGAAGAATATAAATTATATTTATTAATAAATAGTTTGATGATAATAATCAATAAATTTACATCTTCTGTAAACCATCTGTCTATCATTTGATAAAATAATAGTTTTTTGTTGCTTTAGTTTATACAATTATTTGTTAGAAGGTAAGAAATTAATAATTATTTCAGAAGAGCAATAACTCAAATATTTAAAAAAAAAATTAATATTATTTTATTATCAGGGTTATATTTTCAAATAAATCACATAAAATTTAAACAAGTATATTTGTGAACGCCTAATGTATCTTATTATGTTTCCATTGAAAAGATAAGCCAATAGTTATTTTCAAAAGAGTCCTAATTTTAGTAATTATAAAATTTAAATTTCTATTTAGTCTTATTGTCAAAATTATTTTACCTTGATAAAAAAGTCAGAACATAATAATTATTTTAAAAGATTGTTAATTTGATATAGCCTCCAATAAGAAGAAGATAAATGTAATTCTCTTATGAAACCCT
Source organism: Pontederia paniculata (assembly GCA_001647135.1). NCBI lineage: Eukaryota > Viridiplantae > Streptophyta > Magnoliopsida > Commelinales > Pontederiaceae > Pontederia > Pontederia paniculata. The sequence goes on along the minus strand of LTAE01000389.1, from coordinate 47,002 downwards.
TAAAAATAATAATGATGATGTAATTGAGTTAAATATATAATTATTATGCTTTTTACTGTAGCCTCTAATATGTAATATTATTCAAAATCAAATGAAATATTTTTTTTTGTTACCGTAGAGACACATCAAATAATTAAAAACATATTTTAATTATTGGATTTTACTAAGAATATATGTCATCAACTTTTTCTTCCTTTCATAATAAAATATATTTATATATTAAAGAACATATATTATATTCATTAATAAAAGTTTTGCTGATACTTGTCAATAAATTTATTTCTTTTATATGCCATTTGTTATTATTTTTGTAACTAATATTTGTTTGTTTATTTAAATTCGTCCAATTTTTTTGTTATAATGGAAGAAAATAATTATTCTGAACTAATCATAACTCAAGTAAATTAAGAAAAAAATCTAATTTAATAATATGATTAAAGTTACTTTTTCTATAAAGCTCAAAAAGTAAACAAAATATATATCTATAAAAGCCGAATATATTAATTATTATTTTATGAGAAAAGTAAGATATTAATTATTATTTCTAAAATAGTCCTAATTGTAATATTACAATTAAGCCATGTATGTACTTCTTCTTGAAAATAATTAAAAAGTAAAAAAATAATTATGAGAACATATGAGAATAATGACGATGACATAATTCTCTTTGTGACTTCGTGTATAAAAATAACGATGATGATATAATGTAGTTGAATACATAATTAGTTTTATAAGTATGAAGCATCATATTACCTATCTTTTTAATCGTAGAATGATAAATTTACGACGGATATTATTTTTTCTCTCTCCTAATTTTTTTATTTTTTCTAAATTTATCCATTATAAATTTAGTATCCTACAATTGATGAAGTAAGTAGCATGGTGTTGTTTACTTAATTAAGGAGTACTTTCATTTAACCCTATTGATATAGATATATAAAGAACATATGATATTTAGTTTGTGTAACAATCTAGTATATAGATAATAGATATAAATAACTTAGATAGTTCAATATATTGTTAGAATAAAATGATATGTTTGATTTTTTGTTCAAAAGAGTAATAATAATATTACAAATAGATCTTAATAATGATATTAGTTAGTTTTTGTCTGAAAAAAATGATTTCATTTGTCCAAGACTTCATTGTTTTAATGATATATAGATATAGATTATAAAATGTGGGCTAACAAATAATAAATGATATTTATTACAAAACGAGAAAACAAATTTGAGCAAAAGTAAATTATAAAAAAAATGATAAAAGAATATGCTACAACTCGAATTCAATGCAAAGACACAATGTCTATAATGATTTTAGTTATTACGTCTATGATTTATTATATTTTTGTGCTAAGAAATACATAAATATTCATATGTATAAATATTGAATGTATCTCTGGAAATTTTCTGTATATGAAAAAATAAATGAAATCGTATATAAAAACATAGTATGATATTTTTTTATTATTTTAATGTTGTCAACTGAATCGATCTATAAAACTTAATTATTTAATTTAATTTTGATTTGATTGGTAGATTGTTCTATTAACTATACTAGTATATGTCAGCGTGATGCACATAATATGAAATTAAACTACTTAATAGAATAATTTCTAAATAAATTTATTTTTTATCTAACTAAAATTAATTTTAATATAAAAGTAATTTCTTGATAACATGAAAATATACGTTACAATACTAATACTTTAAATAGTTTGTTAATATCGAGTTAACTCTTAACCTTGATATAAAAGTTATCCATGCTATAATAACAATAACTGCTACCCTTCTTAGTCATTATATAATAACGTGTGGTTTAGGTATTTTAATTAATAAAGATAATATGTTTACTTTTAAATATATGATACATCACATAATACACTAAAGTCAAATATCTTATTGTCCTCGCATACTATTGTATTTTTAATATAAAATTTAAATATTGTACATATTTAAAATAAAAAACAAAATGAAAATGATTTAAAATATGAAATTAAAAGATAATCATAGCCAAAATAAAATGGTGAGTTATTTTTTAGTTCCAAATAAAAAATTGGATTCAAAATTAAATAAAAAATGGATTTCACTATATCCTAAAATTAGTCAAACTTCGAAAAAAAAAACTATTTCAAATTTTCTTTTAAAATGTGAAACTAAAAAAACAAAATTAAAGAAAGTATTCACGGTCAAAGGAATGATATTTTTTACTTGAATTTTGAAATTCATATTTCAAACAGATCTAAGATATAGTTAGGATCTAATTTTAAATTTTTATTTAAAGTTTGAAAAATTTGCGATTAATTTTAGTGGAATATAATTTTGATTTTTTTCATTTATAATATTGTTCAATATACAATTTATATGAAGATTAATTATTAAAATATTGCATCCCTTTTAATATAATTAATATATTTAGTATACGTAAGATATGATCTAATATAAAAAAAACATAGTTTATCATTTTTTATTAGTGAACATAGGAGATAAAAAGTGAAATAAAAACTCAAAATGAAAGATGAGAAAAAAAATAGGCTAAGGATAACCTTTTTTTTATTATTGAACATAGGAAATTAGAAAAATTAAAAAACACAAAGAGAAAATCATGTAGATAACTATTGAGCATACCAATAAATAATTTAAATTTATTGGATGTACAATTAAAATTGAAATTAAGTCTTAACTCAATTCTCTTTTATATTATCATGAGATTTTTTTGTTAATCATAATTCAAAAGAAAATCAAGTCAATAATTAATTGCAATTAAAATTAGAACCTTAAAACGTAAAAGAAGAGGCCATGAAGTTGATAGATTACACGAGGTCATCCTCATATTTATATAATGAGAGTAAGACGATTACACAAGCTAGGACTTTTTGTGAATCATTATATAACAAATTTGTTTATTATAAGTTTTTTATATAGAATATATTTTATTATAAACAAACTTTTATATAGTTTTTGTTTAAAATATAACTTTATATATATATATATATATAAAGTTATATTTTAAACAAAAACTATATAAAAGTTTGTTTATAATAAAATATATTCTATATAAAAAACTTATAATAAACAAATTTGTTATATAATGATTCACAAAAAGTCCTAGCTTGTGTAATCGTCTTACTCTCATTATATAAATATGAGGATGACCTCGTGTAATCTATCAACTTCATGGCCTCTTCTTTTACGTTTTAAGGTTCTAATTTTAATTGCAATTAATTATTGACTTGATTTTCTTTTGAATTATGATTAACAAAAAAATCTCATGATAATATAAAAGAGAATTGAGTTAAGACTTAATTTCAATTTTAATTGTACATCCAATAAATTTAAATTATTTATTGGTATGCTCAATAGTTATCTACATGATTTTCTCTTTGTGTTTTTTAATTTTTCTAATTTCCTATGTTCAATAATAAAAAAAAGGTTATCCTTAGCCTATTTTTTTTCTCATCTTTCATTTTGAGTTTTTATTTCACTTTTTATCTCCTATGTTCACTAATAAAAAATGATAAACTATGTTTTTTTTATATTAGATCATATCTTACGTATACTAAATATATTAATTATATTAAAAGGGATGCAATATTTTAATAATTAATCTTCATATAAATTGTATATTGAACAATATTATAAATGAAAAAAATCAAAATTATATTCCACTAAAATTAATCGCAAATTTTTCAAACTTTAAATAAAAATTTAAAATTAGATCCTAACTATATCTTAGATCTGTTTGAAATATGAATTTCAAAATTCAAGTAAAAAATATCATTCCTTTGACCGTGAATACTTTCTTTAATTTTGTTTTTTTAGTTTCACATTTTAAAAGAAAATTTGAAATAGTTTTTTTTTTCGAAGTTTGACTAATTTTAGGATATAGTGAAATCCATTTTTTATTTAATTTTGAATCCAATTTTTTATTTGGAACTAAAAAATAACTCACCATTTTATTTTGGCTATGATTATCTTTTAATTTCATATTTTAAATCATTTTCATTTTGTTTTTTATTTTAAATATGTACAATATTTAAATTTTATATTAAAAATACAATAGTATGCGAGGACAATAAGATATTTGACTTTAGTGTATTATGTGATGTATCATATATTTAAAAGTAAACATATTATCTTTATTAATTAAAATACCTAAACCACACGTTATTATATAATGACTAAGAAGGGTAGCAGTTATTGTTATTATAGCATGGATAACTTTTATATCAAGGTTAAGAGTTAACTCGATATTAACAAACTATTTAAAGTATTAGTATTGTAACGTATATTTTCATGTTATCAAGAAATTACTTTTATATTAAAATTAATTTTAGTTAGATAAAAAATAAATTTATTTAGAAATTATTCTATTAAGTAGTTTAATTTCATATTATGTGCATCACGCTGACATATACTAGTATAGTTAATAGAACAATCTACCAATCAAATCAAAATTAAATTAAATAATTAAGTTTTATAGATCGATTCAGTTGACAACATTAAAATAATAAAAAAATATCATACTATGTTTTTATATACGATTTCATTTATTTTTTCATATACAGAAAATTTCCAGAGATACATTCAATATTTATACATATGAATATTTATGTATTTCTTAGCACAAAAATATAATAAATCATAGACGTAATAACTAAAATCATTATAGACATTGTGTCTTTGCATTGAATTCGAGTTGTAGCATATTCTTTTATCATTTTTTTTATAATTTACTTTTGCTCAAATTTGTTTTCTCGTTTTGTAATAAATATCATTTATTATTTGTTAGCCCACATTTTATAATCTATATCTATATATCATTAAAACAATGAAGTCTTGGACAAATGAAATCATTTTTTTCAGACAAAAACTAACTAATATCATTATTAAGATCTATTTGTAATATTATTATTACTCTTTTGAACAAAAAATCAAACATATCATTTTATTCTAACAATATATTGAACTATCTAAGTTATTTATATCTATTATCTATATACTAGATTGTTACACAAACTAAATATCATATGTTCTTTATATATCTATATCAATAGGGTTAAATGAAAGTACTCCTTAATTAAGTAAACAACACCATGCTACTTACTTCATCAATTGTAGGATACTAAATTTATAATGGATAAATTTAGAAAAAATAAAAAAATTAGGAGAGAGAAAAAATAATATCCGTCGTAAATTTATCATTCTACGATTAAAAAGATAGGTAATATGATGCTTCATACTTATAAAACTAATTATGTATTCAACTACATTATATCATCATCGTTATTTTTATACACGAAGTCACAAAGAGAATTATGTCATCGTCATTATNCCATCAGAGCACAAGGTCATCCATAGCAGAAACATATCTTTTGATGAAGCTTCAATGCTTAAATCAAATATAGAGGTAGTTGATTCAGCATATCAACATGTCAACAAACAGGTGGAGCTTGAGATAACTCAAATTAGGGATGACACAAAAGGATCACATCAAGTTCAACAATCAAAACAAATAGAACCTGAAGAACAATCTGAAGAGCAACCAGAAGAGGCAACGTCAATTGCTGATGGGCGTCCTCGCAGACAAGTGGATCCTCTTAAGAGATATGACTATGAGGACGTGGTTGCATATGCATTTCAGGTGGCTGAAGAGGTGGAGTCCCCAGAGCCATCTAGCTATAGGGATGTCATCACATGTGCAGAATCTGAGCAGTGGATTGCTGCAATGAGTGAGGAGATGGAGTCTCTTCACAAGAATCAGACTTGGGACTTAGTCAAACTACCCAAAGGCATAAAGGTAGTCGGTTGCAAATGAGTCTTCAAGAAGAAGCTTGAAATTCCTGAAGTTGAAGGCATTAGATACAAGACATGTTTAGTTGCTAAAGGCTACAATCAGAAATAGGGAATGAATTATAATGAGATTTTATCTCTAGTTGTCAGACACACTTCCATCCAGTGCTACTTGCCCTTGTAGCACATCAGAATCTGGAGCTTGAACAATTAGATGTGAAAACAACCTTCTTGCATGGAGAACTTGAAGAAGATATCCTTATGAGCCAGCCAGAGGGGTTCTCTATTCAGGGTAAGGAATGCCAAGTTTGTAGGCTGAAGAAGTCATTGTATGGACTAAAGCAATCTCCCAGATAATGGTACAAGAGGTTTGATAATTTTATGACCAGTAAGAGATTCAACATGAACCCTTATGATTGTTGTGTATATCACAAGAAGGTGAAGGATGACTTCACCATTTTATCTACTCTTGCATGTTGATGATATGTTGATTGCTGCTAAGAATATGTCAGACATTCAGAATTTGAAGATTCTCCTTAGTGCATAGTTCGATATGAAGGATCTTGGTGCAGCACAGAAAAATTTAAGATGGAGATTTACAGAGATCGTGCAAAGAGTAAACTTTTTTATCTTAGAAAAGTTATATTCAAAAGATTTTATTCAGATTTGGAATGTCATCAGCAAAATCCTTGAGTACTCCATCGGCTCCACATGTTCATCTGTCAATTACTACTGCACATTAGTCTGAAGCAGAAAAGGAGTTTATGTCTCGGGTTCCTTATGCTAGTGCAGTTGGAAGTTTGATGTATGCTATGACATGCACTAGACCTGATATAGCAAATGTTGTTAGTGGTGTTAGCATATTCATGGGAAATCCTGAAAAGGAGCATTGACAAGCAGTAAAAAATATTTTTAGATATCTGAGAGGAACATTTGATATTGGCCTCATATATGAAAGTGGTACAGAGTGTTTGGTTGTCGATTATTCTGTTTCAGATTATGCTGGAGATTAGATGGAAGAAGATCAATAACAAATTATGTCTTCACTTTGGGCAGTTTTGTTATCAGTTGGAAGACTACTCTACAGTCTTCAGTCACATTGTCTACTACTGAGGCAGAATACATGGCATTGACAGAAGTTGCAAAGGAAGAAATCTAGTTGAAATGTTTAGTTGGAGATCTTGAACTACATCAGGATCAGGCTATAGTACATTATGACAACTTGAGTGCTATATGTTTGGCCAAGAATCAAGTACATCATGAGAGGACCAAGCACATTAATGTAAGATATCACTTCATCCGTACTGAGAAAAGGATCAAGGTGAAGAAAGTTGGCACAACATATAATCTAGCTGATATGTTCACCAAGTCAGTTCCTCACATCAAGTTTCAACATTGTTTGGACTTGCTGAACATAAGCAGTCATCAGTAGCCCCAAGGTGGGGCTGACGGCGGCAGAGCATTGTCAGATATTATATTCTGAAGATGATTCAAGTCAAGGTGGAGATTGATTGATAATGCCTTGAATCTTAACTCAGTGATCAACCCTACATGCCCATAGTGCATCACAACCACTCGAATAATTGGGGCGGCGAAGCCGCCCGTCCCATACGGGGGTCTCGGG
>LTAE01000389.1:24874-38433 GCA_001647135.1 Pontederia paniculata | reverse complement strand
TACATTCTAACAACGAAAAATTAATGCGGCAAGCTGTAAAACAAATGTACGGATCTAAGAATCCATCTCAATCAGTATCTTACCGCGGAGATCTTACATACAGGCATTATATATATATATATATACACTTAGATACGACTAATAAATAAAATACAAGTTAATAAATGAACATAATTATTTAACTAGTGTAATGGTTAGAGAATTTTGATTATCATTTAAAAATTTGGGATTCAAAGCTTGACCCCTCTCAAATTTTTATATTTTACTTCTATATTTATTAGTCTTTCTGACTTTTCGTCCTGGGTCCATCCCTGATTACATGATCGAGTTAGTCAATTAAGAATCTCCTGTTGGAGGCGAGATGGATAAATATTTAAAACTCATGCAGAAATTATTTAAAAAATTGATTATTTGTCAATATGGAAATCAAGCTGTTTCTCAATTAACTAGATTATTTTAATGAAAGTAAAAGAGACGTCGAATAAATCAATAAATAAATGTGCATATACTTAATCATTAATGTGTACTATTGTGTATATAAAGTGAACTAAATTTAATTTTGATTTTATTGACATATTATAGAGAATGGTTAACTTGTCATCATTGACTTATTTGAGAATGGAGTACACAATACATTTGCTCATGCAAGATATATCATTCGTGGCCAGCGAGACGTTTAATAACCATAGAACCATTGAAATAATTAAAGAAGAAACAGTAAAAAGCAACAAGAGGAATAAAATAGCCAACGGATCGAAAACAATGGCATGACAGAAGCCACAGAATTACACTTATCACATCACAGAACAAGCATTAGTATTCTCGTCACTGAACACATCCCCCGCCCTCTCCCCCATGGCCGCCGAGTGCGCGGGGCCGTGCACGTAGCCGTGCTTGTAGTAGTTGTAGGAGGACGCGTTCCCTCTGAAGCTGCCGCTCGTGTGGTGCTGAGCAAGAGCAGGGTGGCCGCCGTAGTTGTAGTGCTGATCAGTTGATGACGACCCACCGTACATGTGGTGCTCGCCGTCGACGAATGGGTACGTCCACAGCACCGCCCTCCTCCCCGTCTTCCTCACTGCCTTCAGCACCTTCTTCTGATCCACCGACCCCGTCACTGTAACCTTCTGCCTCGCCATGTCTATGTCCACAGCATCCACCCCTGCACAATCGCATCAAAAACAAGGTTTACATCCGCAAAGATAACGAAGATTAAACAGCACTTGTTCTGATTATGACGATGTATCTATATATACCTTGTAGCTTCCTGAGGGATTTTCTTATCTTGCTTTCACAGCCTGCACAGTCCATGTGGACGCACATCTCCACGATCTGGGCATATTGCAGGCCAACGAAATATATCAAACATCGACCAGGAAACTTAACAGAGGTGCAAGAACTATAGCAAAGATATATCATATATGTGTAAGTGGAGTTAAGAACATGGGAAAGCTCACTGTCATGGTGTAACTTTTGCTGCTATCTGAGGTGACCTGAAAACAAATACCAAGCGAAGATCTCTCTCTCTCTCTCTCTCTCTCAACAAGCTGAGTTGCAGAACAGTATAACCTTTGATTTGATGCTGATTACTGGATGCAACATGCAACTTTAAGTTCTCATACATATATAGAGCTCAGGGAGATGGTTAATTAATGGTTAAATAAGCTGGCAGGCAATGGAGAGGTGGTGCTTGGTTGCAAGCGTACGAGATGGCTAATATTTTGGCACCGACCCTTCACGTAGAAAAGTTTGCATTTCCTCATTTTGCAAGCAAACCCGCTCGGTAAGGTCCTAAGCCAATAAAAAATGACACCTCACTTTATTCTCTGATTTGTGATTGGTTACTTTTTTCGGGCCCCACATTGAGTGTCAGCAAACACCCAACCGCTGGGCGCCACGTTTCATTTGTGTACAAGATGAATGCTGTTCGAGGCGACACATCGAAACAATAACCACTCAATTCTCAACGCGTCCTTGATGGATCTTGTCTCTCTTATTTTCTCATGTTCTTGCATTTTTCCGGAGAAGGTCCCTTTAATTTCTATGACCAAATAAATATCCCTCCCATGATAATATTGTTGTTATCATGCTATGCATATAATAATATATTGAGTTTAATGGGTGTGTAACTTTTTCATTTATATATATCAATTAAATAATTAACAATTGATATTAGATATGATATAAGTAAGTTATTTTTAATAAAAGTTAGCTTTATTTTTGAATAAAAAATTTAATTATTTATGTTAGATCTAATTTCAATCATCTGATTTATATGTATAAATTAAAAAAATAATTTACACATTTATTAAACTTATATTATTTTATCAAAAAAATCACCTCCCATGATTAAATAGTTTAAAACAATAGATGAATTTGGACGAAAAGTGATAATAAATCAAAGGTCCGAAAGGGCCAAGTAATAAATATCTAGAAAATTTATAAAACTTTTTTAGAGGCATATAAGGCTTTCTTTCAGATAACTTTATTTTTTCCTACTCTGAAATTGAGATAATACAATTCCATCACAAAAATTTTCCTTAAATTAAATACCGTTATTTAATATAAATTTGACCTTTTTTATTAAGAAAAGTTTGGAGTGTGCACTTATAATATTGTTTCTGGCTATGTCGGCATGGCCGGCACTTGTTTTGCATACCTGTAAATGTACTTCATACTCGTTGAGTGAAATTTGTATGGATTAATATTTTTGTAATAGTGTTAACTGAAGAAATAAGGTACATGAGTCTCTTGACTAAGGGGCGCTCTTTCATCGTATTAACTTTATCAGTCGTAGGATATAAAATAGATAGATTTAATAATTTATAATAAATTATTTAAAAAATATATATTCATCGTAAATTTAACATGGATAAATCTCTTTCTCAATTGTATATACTTTTTTATCAAATAACAATGAGTTACCGCCTTATTTTTTTTAAAAGAGGCCCAGGAGGCCAAGACCTATTTGATATAAATAAAATATATGAATATTAATCTTAAGGATTTAATGTGGGTGCTGCCTCAAAATAAGGCAGCACCCTCCGGACATAAAATAGGGAGCGTCCGATATGGCGCTCCCTATCTCAACCACTTATTTTTTTTTCGTTATTTTTGTTTTTTACCTAACTATTTTTTCCCTGCAGAGACGCCATCCAAAAATTTGGAGATCATCGCTCGCCGCATCCCATCTCTCACCGCTCCTGCGCCTCTCCGACTACCTCTGATTTTGCTCCGTTTGCCGCTCCTAACGCTGCGTCGGAGACGGCCCTCCTGCCTCAGTCTTCAGCCACTCCTCCTCCTCCCCCTCCTCCCTCGCGCTAATTTTTCCCTGCATAGACGCCATCTAGAAAATTGGAAGTCATCGCTCGCCGCTCCCGCGCCTCTCCGACTACCTCCGATTTCGCTCCATCTGTCGCTCCTAACGCTGCGCCGGAGACGGCCCTCCTGCCTCAGTCCTCAGCTGTCCCTCCTCCTCCCCCTCCTCCCTCGCGCTCCAGCTTCCCCCCACGGCCATCCAGAAATTTGTCGCCGTCCAGAAAAAAGTCTTATTCATTTTTCATGTTTGCTTTTTGAGGAGTTTTCATTGTTGAATCATGGATGTATATCAATTATTTTCGTCAAAATCGGTTGTACTGAAAATTTCAATGTAATTGACATTGTGCATATGTTGAAGATCTTTGCTGACAACGTGAATGTTGTGCAAACATTTAATTCTCAATTCCATATGAAACATAAGGGGATAAGATAGATGACAAATCCATTATTCGGTTGTGCAAACATTTGATATAACCATACAAATGTGGTATGACCTCTGTTCGAGTATAACAATGCAGTTTAATATTTGAATATGATGTACATTTTCAGCTCGATGAAGTCTGGAATTGTGAATTGTTTCAGGCGGTATCTTTGTAAAATTTTACAAAGAAAGAGTTTGGAACGTCAAATGGACTTGGCACCAAATTAGCAATTATTAACTATGTATCATAGGATAGCAACTGCATGGGTTCATATGCTTTTATAGTGACAACTTGCAGTATTGTTACCTTGGCAGTCGTATCATACTTTTGGACACAAGAACTGTGCCATTTTCTATTTGTTACTATTGCATATAGATTCACTTCTCGAAGCTTAACATTTAATAAGAATTTTAGCTCATTAAAATTAAAAAAAAAATCGATGAGAGAAAGATGAATGGAAGCAAGAATTTTCAAACATTTTAGGACTTTTAAGTGATCATTCTCCTTTCTGCCCAAATTAATGTCACGATCAAAAGCAAATGTAGTATATGTTTGCAAGCTCCCATAAAGAGAGCAATCTGTGTTACTATGAACAAGAGCGAGAAGATACATGAATATTTGTAGATTTTGTGCTCATGCAAGTACTGATTAATTAGATTATCATATGAAACATAATTTTAAAAGATGAGATAACATATATAATGCTTCATCAAATTCATAAATCCAAAATGAGATTGATATTAATGTTAAATAGGGAGATAAAATTTATATTTACATATATGATAAGTTTAAGTGATCAAACAAAATGCATACAGACCATTGGTCAGATGAACAAGTTCTGCAACAAAGATGCAAAGATAGAACTTCAGATAAACAACTTTGCAGGTCTTATAGGTGGCCAACATTTTAAACATCATTTGGTTTAACATATTTACTGTATGGTTGTAATGCTTGAATTTGGAATCAGAATTCTATAAAGCTTTCTTATGTTAGAAATCTGGTATCAGCTGGAATCCTCTTGTGACATCATGAACAATAAAATACTTCAATTTCCTCTTGTGACATTTGCCCTTCTTTTGTTGATCCAACATATGCATGCTCTTCATTTCAATATTTAATAAATAATCCGACAACATGTTTTTGCACCACCTGAAATTTATAATTAAAGGAAGGAAGCTCATCAAGATGGAATGTGGATCTTCAAATTGAATGCAAGATCTAAAAAGAGAATGAGAGAACAACCTTATATGATATGATGCAAGCTCATCAAGATTTCTATGACAATTCTATAAGTTATTAGAAAAGTTTTCAGAAATCCTTCTTCATACGGTTACGTCAATGACACTGTTCAATAAATTAAATATTAGTCAATAAATCAAACCAAATGAAAAAAGATGAAATTGATAAAAAGTAAATCATTTACCTTTGACAATGGACAACGACGAGAGTTATGACCCTTTTTTCCACAATTTTTGCAACTATATTTTTAGGACATAGAAACTTCAATGCTAGATTTAATTCTTCCTAATCTTTTTGGTCTACCTTTAGACTTTACAATAGTTGGGTCACGTATCACAAACTCAGGATCTTTTGGGTTGACACTATAGGCCACAGATGTTTGGCTTGCAAATGTAGATGGTTGACATTCCAGATTTGCGATTGAAGATGGTTTGCTTGCATCCACAACTTGAAATGCTGAAATTTTTTGCAAAGCGTCTTCTATAATTGGAGCTGAAAATTCTAAATGATCAAATGAACACAAACCTATATCTTTTATTTTGGAAAGATTGGTTTCAAAGGTCCATCTTTTAAATAGAGTCAAAATACGATCATCTTTTGAAGTGTCTTGAATTTTACGTGGCTTTGTATACCGAGCGCCTTTTGTCCAGCGATGAAGCAAATATTTCTCAGAAAAAGTACTCACCCGCTTCTTATTGAGGACATGCAAAATATGAGTACAAAATATGCCTTGTTTTTCAAACATTTTGCAAGAACAATTCACTGAAACTCCTTGTTTGCTGCTATATTCAACAATATGTTTTCTTTTATCTTCACTTTTAATCAAATAAACCGAATAGACAATCTTGTCAGCCTCTTTCAAAATCTTTTGTGCAAAGAATGAGTTAATTTTTTTAAACTCTTCTTGGAATATGCAAAAGTTATTTTTAGTGTATTTATTTCCTGCATGCATCTGTAGTGGATTTTCTGAAACAAAAGCAACCTTGGAGTCTAAACATTTGAAATCTTCTTTTTCCTCGACCTTACTATGAGTTTGAACTGCCAAATCATATTGATGAACAAAATCATATAATGACGTTTTTGCATTTACGAAACCATCAAAGAAAGCATTAATACTTTCAGCACTTTGCGTGGTACGCATCCCTGCTGTAAAAAGATCTTCATAAAACACTGGAATCCATTGATGGCGCTTGTTATACATATTCATTAACCAATGACCATCCGAGATATCATATTTTTCCTTTAAACAAAGCCATATGGATTCAAACTCATCTACATTTGTTGATCCATAAATCTAGTTCTCAAATTCGGCTTTAAAACCATCACGTTGATATAGATCTTGAATATTACACATTGCATTATGATGAATATGCCATACGCAAAATATATGCCTTGTGTTTGGAAATACTTTACGAATAACATTTCCCATAGCAATATCTTGATCAGTGATAATGCACATAGGATATTTTTTATGCATGCATTCCAACCAAGTTTCAAACAACCAAATGAATATTTCTTCAGTCTCATCGGCAAGCAATGCACAACCAAATAGACATGAACGTCTATGATGATTCACACCAAGACATGAACGTCTATAGAGCTTTCTTATGTTAAATTTGGAAGAGGTGAGATCAGGGCAGATACATGGGAGTAGTCGTCATCCGTGATCAGAGCATGGTCGTGTGATACTGCTGGCATCGATCACTGATGGAGCGTTTTCTTTCTGGACGGCGACAAATTTCTAGATGGCCGTGGGGGAAGCTGGAGCAAGAGGGAGGAGGGGCGGCTGAGGACTAAGGCAGGAGGGGTGGCTGAGGACTCAGGCAGGAGGGCCGTCTCCGGCGCAGCGTTAGGAACGGCAGACGGAGCGAAATCGGAGGTAGTCGGAGAGGCGCGGGAGCGGTGAGAGATGTGATGCGGCGAGCGATGACATCCAAGTTTTTGGATGGCCTCTCTGCAGGGAAAAATTAGTTAGGTTAGAAAAAAAAAACAAAAAAAAAGTGGTTGAGATAGGGAGCGCCATATCGGACGCTCCCTATTTTATGTCCGGAGGGTGCTGCCTCAAAATAAGGTATTATATTATTTTAAAATCACAAAATAAAATTTGTTATTGTATTATATTTTTTTCCGAACTTTTTGTGGGCCAATTTTTTTGTTAGGTCAGATTTTTCGTGACAGGCCCAAAAAAATGGTCCATGAGCCGGCCCAAGATACAAATTGCGTTCTCGTATGCGGACCAAAATTTGACACCAAGACCTACGCAGATATTTCCAAGTTCTTGTTAACCGTCCATAGACATTTGTACCCACTTCAGTACCCATCAACAGGGACCACTGACTAGGCTTAAATATCCTACCATCACGTTGAGTACTCCAGTGGGTTTATTTCCGTTGAGCTCATTCGACCTTTTCTCGATATTTATCGCGCTCCGTTTCGACGAGTTGAAGGAAGAGCGAGCGAAGCGGGAGGGGTTGTATCGCCGGCGCCTGCTCCGCCACCGATGGCAGTCCTGAGCGCCACCGCGTACCGCACCGTGTGCTCGGCGGCGTCGCCATCCCCCGTCGGCGACGACGCGTCGCCCTCTCTCCCCACCCGCGTTGTCCTCCCGAAGAAGAAGCCGCTCAAATGGTCCACCGGAGACGCCCCCGGCGAGTACGGCGGGCCTCCGACGACCACCAAGCTCCGCAAGTACTGGGGCGGACGCGGGGACGAGGACCCCGTCACTGCCACCGACGACTTCATCTGGAACAAGGAGTTCATGTCGCGCATGCAGCGCCTCATCCGCGACGACCAAGCTTCAGCCCCCAGTCCTCTCCCTTCCTTGGTACGCGATCGTGCATCGCAGAATGTTGCTATCAATTCGTCGTTTTTGAGATTTATTTGCTTATTTTAGTTTTATTCGAAGCAGAAAGAACCAGATTCAGGGTTTTTAAGCCTCAATCGTGCTATGAGCCTTGACAGGTTGGTAATTCTGGTGTTCAGGATTCATCAATGTATTAGTTGTAGAAATGAATCAGTTTTTTCTTTATTGTTTCAATCGGATTTTCAAGAAAAAAAATAGTGCTAATTCTTCAGTATGGAGATTGATTTGAGCAACGAGCTGAGGGCGCCACCAAAGCCAGTATTGGAGCAGCAGGTGGAGGCAGCAAGGCGTGGCCTCTCTGCGGCCAAAGTAAGCTTCTTTGGATTAAGTTATATAAACTGGAACCAAATAGTTGTCGGGAGCGAGTGTGAATCTTTGGTTTTAGATCGCAGATGAGGCCGCATCGCCACGGTGGAGGTTAGTCCCTACAAGGAGGGAACAAGCAAAGTGGGACAAGGCAACTAAGGCGGCCACTGGTGGAAGTGTAAGTTTTTTCCTTTTTGCATTTTTAGGATTTGCTGCATAAACTCGTGTATCTGCGCTTATTGTTTAGTCATCTGATTTTTTTTTATATAGACGACTGAGCTTTCAAGTTATAGGTTATAAAGGGAGGTCTATGGCCCGAGCTTTCAAGTTTACAGTGATGCTATTATGACAGTTTTAGTTGAACCATATCAATTCACTACCAAATCAGGAGTATGCGCCGCTCCTTTGTATTGGATCTATTGGTTCATACATCATCATTCTATGTGCATGCATTAGTGCACTCCCTTTGGTTGGATGACCTGCATTAGTTTAACACAGGATATGTATCTATTAACTGAAAGTTGCATTATAATAATGTTAGCTGTAACTGGAGTAAGGCAAGCATGCATTTCAATGTGATCGTGATACTGCATTTGGCAATAGCCCACATGAAGACTGCATGCTGTGTTAGAGAGGCAGAGTTCCAAGTAGCTTTACTACAATCCAGCATGCATGGACCAAAAAAAAAACAAATTGGCATGCATTAGCTATGCTAACGCAAGGCCGGCATTTTGATTGAACTTTCATTTACCAAAAAACAACATTGCTATTTGCTCTATTAATGTATGAAATTCTTCTGAGTTTTATTGTTATCATATGCACCAATAAGCCTTCTTACCATTTGTATCTTATCTTAGGATGTCATATTACGAGAATCAAAGAAGACTCGAGGGGATCCCAGAGTATTAGCAGAGCAGTCAAGGGAGCAGTACTTCAAGGTATTCTATTTTAACTATTTTGTTCTCTTGTTCCATAGGTGTGAGCGATTTTGTTGGTTGTATTAGAATACGCATTTCCTATAAAAAAAGGAAAAAATGGAGGTGCTCCCTACTTAAGTAGGGAGCTATATATATATATATATATATAGTTAAGAGGTAAGGGCACAAGTATATTAAAGTTCTTGTGTTGGACGAAGAATATATGGAAGTTTTCTTCTCTACTAGTTGCCACTTGTAATGATGATTATCATACATCTAAGGGACACTTGGAAAGTAGTTCATTCACAATAGCTCATATTCCCAAATAGTTCTTGACATTTGGAATTCTTTAAATTGTTCCATCCTAAAGCTATCTTCTCCTATTCCATTTGCAGTTGAAAAAGAAGTTGCAACTTCTGACTGTCATCATTGGTGGAACTGGTGTGGTGTCCGCATATTTCTCATACTCCCCGGAAATTGCTGCTAGGTAATAATTGCTGGCAAATTTATAGGATTTATACGTCAATTTTGTCTCTAGGTAATTTGTTGGTGTTTTCTCTCTGGACTATTTGACTGAAGTTTTCATTTTTTTATCTATTCATGTAGCTCTCTTCCTCCTTCATCACCATTCTTTCGGTTGCTTTACTGCACTCACGCTTAAAGTTTCTTTTTTCTGAAAGGGAACTCTTTAAGTTAGTATGCCTCTTCTTTTTCTCATAATTTCATGAGAGTGTCAATATGGTGTTTAACAAAATCTTTAAATTGAATTCCATAAAGAAATGATTTATGATAATTGTCATTCTTTGCTGTGAAATAATTTGATATTTTGCCATCTCTATAGCTTTGGTGTAGGGTTTCTTGGATCACTAGTGTACATACGTATGCTTGGGAATAGCGTGGACTCCATGGCAGATGGGGCGAGAGGGATTATCAAGTATGTACTTCATCTTCCTTTTTACATATTCGAAGATTATCAGGGTGACAAAGACTACACTCAGAGCTGTTTCTTATCTTGTCAAACAAAGTCATGAGTCCAAGATTTACAGCACCACCTGAATAGAGGCTAGCCAAGGGTCAATGCTTTTAGAGGGAAACAGGAGAGACCTCCTCTTTTCTTCATCTTAATTACTAAGATGTTTATTTCATCAGAATTTTGTGAATGGATAATGGTATTATTAAATCTGGATAGATATAAACCTGAATCAGTCCAAACAAGAGAGTTAGTTTATGATTATTCTCTTTTCATATTGGAACAGTAAGAAATGGGGGTGCCAGATATTACAGACCAGGACTTGAACATTTGAATGACTCAAAGGTGCAGTTCTGTACTTGTAAAATATTGAGTCCCTTACATCTCACCTTCATGATCAAGTCAGTTTTTCACTTGGTCATTTAAATCGAGAATAGAACACGGCAAACAGAACTGCAAATTATTAATAAGGCAAAAAAGTATTCAACTAACTTGGAACTAGTGTTCACTAGTAATCTTTCCATTCATCACTCAAATTTCCTGGTTTGAGGACTATCTATATATCAAATATAGATAGTGGTTCATGTAGTTTGCACTTTTGGCTCGCAATGTGGCACACATTGAAGTAATTTGTAAAAATGTTCTTTCATATGTATTCAATTTTACCTGGACTTTGGCCTTTCTGCCCAAGTAGCGTTCTGCTAGGGTTGGCAAAGCACTGATGTGAAACATGCCTTTATTGAGGATAGTTTTGGACCTATGGTATGTAACATCTATGTGGCAAGAAAGAAGAATGCTATGGCATCTTAATTTCTGGATGCAGTGAAAACTTCCTCATCACCCTTAATCTGTATTATGTAGTCTTCATTTGGAAACTATTTTAGATTGTTTCTTTATTCATGTTAGTGGACCAAACTTTACTATTATCAATAACTGAAATGCATTACTCTGGATGTAAGCAGTTAGTGCATGGGATATTCATGTAAGGTGGACCCATTTTTTTTTCATGTAAGGTAGACCAAATGTTACTATTATCAATAACTGAAAGATGGTATTCTGGATCTAATCAGTTAGTGCATCATGATATTCCAATCAGACATAGTTTGTTATGCCCTATGCCAGAAAAATGTCAGTTCGTTCATGAAAGGTAATTTATCTAGTTTTCTGATAATGTCACTTATGAAGTTCATATGAAAATGAGGGCTCTATTTGGTACCCATCCTCATCGAACCGAAAGAAGTTTCAAATTATTTACTATTAGTTGTAGCTCAAAGAAGTTTTAGTGGAGATAATTAAAGAGTTGAGCCTTGTGAAGTCCTGAATTTCTCATAGATTTGCAGATGGAATAGGAGGAGTTCAACTGAGAGTGATAAATAATAAACTAGATGACACCATTCTTAGTTTCCCTCCTATTTCTGGACCTGCTTTGATGTGAAGTCAGTTTCAACTAGTTTGCAAGGATGAACTTATCCATAGAGGATAATAAGTGTACTGCAGCATATACATGCCATAGGAAATTGCTTTTCATTCATACTGACAGATTGATTTACAGGGGTGCTGCTGGACAACCGAGACTATTAGTTCCAGTTGCGTTAGTAATGATGTACAATAGGTGGAATGAGTAAGTATCCCTTAATTTTATTCATGCAAAACACAAATTGCATTATGACAGGCCATTTGCATTATTGCTGAAATTTGTTCTCATGTGATCGCTGTTGATAATTATCATTCCTTCTGCTTCTCTGTGGGTACCAGGATATTAGTCCCAAACTATGGCTTCTTTCATCTGGAGTTGATACCGATGCTTGTAGGGTTTTTCACATATAAGATTGCTACATTTGCCCAAGCTATCGAGGAGTCCATCAATGTGGTGGATAAAGAGAGTTAAAAGGCCATGGCTGAATTTATTGAGAGCACAGTAAGATTAATTTATCCTAAATTATGTATATCCTTGTTGAGAAAGACTGTAAATTAAACATACCTCGAGAAAATGTTGCATCACGAAAACAAAAGAAATCCTCTCATCAATTTTATAAATACCAAGCCAACTTTACAACAAACTTTAAAGTCCATGTGACTGTACTTTTTGCTATGCTCATCTTAAAAATCTGCAAACCTTGTCGTGCATTACTTGGTCGATTGATCCATCATTTGTTTTATTGTTTATGTAAAAAAGAACATAGCGAAGGCATCACCATCATTCTTAGTTGGAAAACATGGTCCACAAACGCGTAGTTTATTACTTGTACTCGTTCTCTGTGGTTGGATGCATTGACATGTTCAACGTACCTACACTTTTTTTCTTAGAGTTGAGCACAGTTCTCCTTTTCCCACTAAAGAGCATGACCATTATCTAACATGATCCAATGCTTGCAGGTTGATTGATGTATGATTATTCACTATACATGTCTGACTCGCACATAGCAACAACTGTGATTTAGATTCAATCTAAACAAGTAGTAAATTTCCTTGATGGAGAGCATCTTCCATGGCATAATGCAATCTTTTTCTGACTCGTAACGCCAAAGCAGACCTCCACGGTCTTCCCCAACGCGGCAATGCCGACACCACCACAATTTTTTTCCCCACTTTGGTGTTGCAAAGAAGTCCTTATATCTGTAGATCTGATGTGTCGTATAACTTGTTGGATGGACAAGTATTTCTTTAAAATCATACCCAACCTTCAAATACAACCAACTTAATGTGCAGCTGAGAAGTAGACGTCAATCTTTCATCTGCCTATTTCAGGAACGGATGAACCAACTTCTTCTATTTGCAACATGTAGAAAAAGAAGGTTGACCTGCCAAGCTTCTATTGATGGATGAATGGATAGATAGAAGTTTGGATGCTCGAGCATCTCACTGTGCTAAATGGAAGATTCTGAGATGAGAACAAACAGAACAAGAGCAAAAATATCGATCCAATTAATTATCTAATTAAAATTCACATATCAAAGTGCTAGTAGGTGGAAGAAGAAAAGACAGACAAGCTTCCTTGTCAGATTTGGAACCATTGCACTGTTCCATGTAGAAAGACAACCTGTTAAGCAATTACCAAATCATACACAGAGAACTTAGTGCTGAAATCTGAACCCCAAAATCCTTTTTTTTTTCTAATATCAGTTCCAGTCTTCCACAGAGTAAAAAGAACAAAAAAGAACATAGAACAAGAGAGAGAAAAAAATGACCACAAACGCGTTTCCCTGTGTGAACGCCACACGGGAACCCGACACAGGAAAAGAAGCAAACGAAGTCAACGGAATCCAGCGTCGAACCCGCCGTCAGAGCCGGCCATCGGCGGGTCCGGCCGCGGTCCACCCGCCGCCGCTTGCGCCCCGTACTCCAAGACGCCTCCTCCGCAGACGGATCCGACCGCCGCCGGACCCCCGCCGCCGCCGCGGGCCGCGGAGGGTCGGCCCCTCCTTCGGCCGGCCCCGATGGGGACGTTCCGGAGCGTGCCCCCGGCCGTCCAGTACCGGTGGCAGGCCTTGCAGAAGTGCCGCGGCTGGTTGACGTTGTAGTTGTTG
>LTAE01000389.1:0-24578 GCA_001647135.1 Pontederia paniculata | reverse complement strand
TAGTTTGACAAAGACAAACAATGTTAGAATTTTTTTTTTTGAGTTTCTTTCATTTATTTTGTTATCATTTTTATATATCAAATTGTGATTAAAAAAATGTTGATATGTTCTTTTTTGAGTTTCTTTATTTATTTTTTTATCATTTGTATATATCAAATTGTGATAAAAAATGTTGATATGTTCTTTTTTGAGTTTCTTTATTTATTTTTTTATCATTTTTATATATCAAATTATTTGGAATATAACAAGAGATTTGATGCATTTATTTTGTTAATTTTAAAGTTGCCTCCTTGTTGATTGGGGGGGTGTGGATGGAGTAGTCAATCACTCTCTTTCTCATTGGAAAAGTTTTTTTTTCTTTTTTTTTGTTGTGCATTTGTGGGGGCGACCAGGAGTTGGGCACTTTGGCCCACTTCAATTTTTTTGAGTAGAATGGCTGCCATGTGCCTCTTTTTCTGTAGGGGAAGTCAAGAGAGACACGTCTACTCCAAATTTCATCTCATTATACATTTATTATAAAGTTTTTAATAGTAGAAATGTAATTTTTTTAAAAAAAGTACACATGCAGGCTCATTGTATAAACTCAATGAATGTTGATATAATTATTTTATGATGCTGTGATAATATTATAGAAACAAAATATGTTTATTTTTTTTTGCAAATTAAGATCGATTCTATGTGCACCATTTTTTTGGAATTTCCAATTCCATTTTATCATGTGGTTGAATGGTAATTTATAAAGTATGACTAAAAGGTATTGTTTGGCTTGACAAGTAATAAAAAATTTGGATTTATAGATTGTTATAACAATTTATAAATTGGAAAGTCTCACAGATAAGGACTAGAAATATATGGTAACCTTTTAATAGAATATGAATTTTTTTAAAAGGAAATATAAGAGTGGAAAGAGAGTAAATGGATGAAATAAAAGGAAAGATGCTATGAGGATGAAATGAAAGTATTAAAGGAAATATCTTCAGAGAATAAAAAAGGCAAGATATGTTTTAGAAAAGGAGAAAAAAGTATAACTATAATAATAGGTTAAAAATTAATTAAAATATTGCATTAGCAGTATACTATAGAAATGAAACAACTACTCTAAACGAATATTTAGTGATAAAATTAATCATTATTAAACTAATTAAATTATTTTACAACATTTTATGTGAAAATTATAATAAATAATATTATTACCAATCCCTCTTCTCATCCGATTTTTAAAGTAATACTCTCGTTTACCTTTTGTTAATTTTTAATAATAGAAAGATAAATATGTCATTTTTCACAAAACAAATATGAAATAATATAATGACAGTTTGTGATAAGAGCTCTGTTTGACATGATTAACGGTTTAACTAGTTAGTAGCGATATGATTAGAGGATAGTGGTTCAAATAATGAATAACGGATAGCGATTAGCAATTAGCAATTAGCTATTAGCGATCTCCAAATAAATGTGTTTGGCAAATAAAACGTTTGAATTAGCTTATGAACGTTAAATAACTCAAATGGACATATGAGAGTTTTTAAATTATTTACATTATTATATGCATCAGAAATAATATATTAGATAAGAAATCTCCGTGTGCTACTTTTGAACCTTTGGGTGTTCAAGCGTCTTTATACGCTCGCAGCCCGTCGCTTGTCGCTACTCTTTTTTATATTTACCAAACACATTAACAAGTATTTTGATTAAGCCAAAACGCTATACCATAATCTATTTTTTCATGCCAAACAAGGTCAAAGTCTACTTTTTATACTACTAATTTTGAATTGAGTTCAACGAAGCAGAGAGTACTATATTATCTAACTCTTCAATTGTAGGATATTAAATTTATAGTAGATATAAAAAAAATAATCTAACATCTATTGTCAAATATCTTACGATTAAAAAGGTAGATACCTTAATATTTACTACTTAAACTTTCATGGTTTCCTTTTGAATCGGAGTCCCGTCGTACTTTCTTGAGAGAGAGAGATTCTCTATTTCTTTGAATTAGATTGATAGAATAACAGTCAACTCTCCCCGTGGGTTCGCCGAAAGAAATATGAGATGGTAATAAATTGATGTTAAGAGCAATGTTTTAAAATCCGATCCGGACATCGATCCGGATAACTTGACGGGTTAAGTCGAACCGATCGAATCGGATGATCGAACCGGATAATAATAAATTAATATAAAATAAGAAATTATAAGAGAAACGACTACGTCCGATCACTACAATAAAAATTAGGTGTAAAATAAAAATACATGAGCACATATTATTAGTTATAATAACATGATATTTTTTAGTTCTAACTCATAATTTGTAATAGTGCTTAATGACCAAAAATAAATATAAGATATTTATTAAATACTAATATGCTCGATTGATTTATTAAGTTTTTTATTTAATATAATTGTTTCAAATCTTATTTATATGATAAAGTAGATTATTTAGTTCTGGAAAATAAACTAAGCTTTTATTATTATAATTATTATTTGAAAAAAATATTTTTTTTGATCGGATTGGTCAAATCCGTCGGGTTGAGCGGTTCAATCCAAGTTTTGACCGGGTCAAAGCGGTCCAATTGGCACACTGAATTTTGAGTGATCCATGACTCGTTTTAGACCTTGGACACCGATCCGACCGGTCCAACTGGTCCGACCGGCCGGGTCGGACCGAGTTTTACAACATGGGTAAGGAGTAATTATCCTATCTACGAAGTTTAATGTTTTTGTTCGGATGCAATGTAAATATTGTAATGGGCTCAAAAATTTTATGACAAAGCACTTTTCAAATAACAATGTTATGAAAAATACTTATCAGTGTTATGTTGCAAATTTGTCAGAAAATCTTGCAATAATAAAAAAAAAGATAAATAAATATGAGATTAACTAGAAAATATTATACTAATATGGTAAATTTAAGTAAATATATAGTTATTAAAAACTTGAAAGAGAAACAATAAGCTTATGCAACAAAAGAAAAAGTAAAATATTTACAAAGTATCATTAATAAATAAAAACAATTAGATATTAATATTTAATATATATATATATATATATATATATGTATATATTAATTATAATTTTTGTCGAAAGAATATTTGTTATAAATTATAAGTATAAAAGTCCAATGAAAAATAATCAAGAGGTGAGATTCAACCGAAAAAATAGGTGTAATATCCTAATATTTTTTATCATAGGATGTGTAACACCCCTACTCAAGACAGACCTAAAACTGATTGTGTCCAATTTGAACATTGATCATATTGCATCCTTTTATAAAAAAAACACCGAATCAGAATCAACACAGACCGTGTCCAAAATATACTATGTTATGACAAATAGAACTCAAAGTTGAACACGGACAATGTTCGAGTAAGACGAGGGTCATATTTGACTTTGGGCTCTATTTGCCTTGACACAGCTCACGTCCCTTTTGAACACAGTTCATGTTGATTCTGGTTCAATATTTTTATGAAAGAATGCAACACGACTCGCGTTTAGATTGAACACGGTTCGTGTTGGGGCTGTCTTGAGTTGGGGTGTTATGCAAACAAATAGAACTCAAAGTCGAACACGGACCGTGTCCGAGTAGAACGTGACGTGTCAGAGTCCTAGTCATCATTAAATTATGTTTAATCATGTTTGAATTACATGAAGCCCTAATATACCTCTATAAAAACCCATACCCACAAATCCTCCTCAAACTTATTATTCTTCCCAAATGTTGTGGAGGTCTTCTTCTTTCTCCTCCCTCCTATCTTCTCTCCCTCTTTCTTCTTCCTAGTGATTGAATGTAAGAATTGTTTCTCTCTCCTAGCAACCTTTCTTCCTTAGCCTTCATGCTCGAGAATTTCATCAGGAGCACTTGATGAAGATCAACGACATGCGGAGAAAGGAGAAGATAATTTTTCCATGAAGGAGGAATGATGAGGGTAACATGGAACAAGGGATGAAATAAAGGGATAACATTACCGCGGGAAAATTATGTAATTAGGATCATAACTAAATTCAAAACTCTAAACACTAAACCCTAAAGCTCTTGGTATGCAATTGAATGATAATTAATATAGATTTATGTATGAATAATTGTCTTCTCCTCGAATTTATGATTGTTATAAAGAACCCATAATTTCTCGACATACAAGTTAGAGATTAAAAATTAATAGTAATGGAACCTCGACAAATGTATCGTGTTAGACATAACATGATCCACGTTTCATGGTCTACACGGGGTAATGCCAGGACGTGGTCCGCACGGTTTTTCGATGCAGCCCGTGTTCCTCGGCCCAACTCAACAAAAGATATTCTAACCCCAAAAAGGACAATGTCTTCCACGAAAAATGGGTGAGGAAACCCTTACCCTAAAATGAACCATGTCTCCCTCTATTATGGCCCATGTTCCTAAATTTTGTCAAATTGGATTAAACACTAATGCAACGCGGATCGTGTCGCCTGGCAACCTGGGTCGTGTTCGATGGAACACTCTCCACGTCCGAACCAAACACCTCTCGAGAAGGACAACACAAGTCGTGTCATCCTTCGACACCGGTCGTGTTCCCTCACCAAAGTGTCCTTATTAGTTTAACTTGTTCCTTTGTATATATATATATGATTTGATTGTACTAACTAATTGAAGATGATTTGGCGATGTAGATTTAGGTGTCCTTAAACAAAAATTTAGCTCAACTAAAGGTATGATTTAAAAGATGTGATGCATTGTATGAAGAGGATGACCCTTGGTTAATTGAGTGATTTATCTCTATTATTAACACATGCCTCATATGGTGAGTTCCTTTGGAGATTATTGTTTCGTGGAGTTCTATTTGAGTCAAAAAGAGACCCATGATCTACCTAACCATCAGACATCAAAGCCAATCAAAATCTTCAATACATTGATAAGGCTCACTATTGAGTGTAATGATTATTTTCATTTAAGACAATATAATTAGAGAAAATGTCATAAGTTTGTAAGTGGCTCGAATATATTGAATGAGGACTATATCTGCATCACAAGATGAGATACAATTGATATTTTTATCACCAATGAAATATAATATTGAAAAAAAAAATGTTAAAGGTCAACATGAAACTTGAGGATTATTGATTAATGAAATTATCACATGAATTATTCGTTAAAGTGATCATATATGCTTACTGAATATGATATACTCTATTGTCAATTTGTATTTCTTTACATGTTGAAAATTTTATATATAAGATCTTTACTCTGCAAATTCAATTATGCAAATAATCCGAAGTCCGAATAGATGTCAATGACATAGACGATAACATTGTTTAGTGGTGCAGACATGGAATAGAATATTGATTTAAGTCTTGATGGACATGTAATAAAGAAAGAAGAATTCTTATTCAGTTTAGTAGTTACTTATTATGTTTTATTGGAACTTATGTAATAAATATTTATTTTATTTAACTGAAATGATGTTTTATTTTTAAAATGTTAATTTTATATGACATGTTTTTAACATTGACCTACCTACTTGTCAAAATAAAACTAACATAAGTAAGCTCAAATGTGCTTTTAGGGGCACGACAGAAATGTACTTGGGTGCCTTATAGGATGGGCAAAAAAGTTATGATTTTTTAATCGATATGTTTAGCAGCCAACCATTTTATAAAACATTTCGTCGAAAAAAAGCATGATTTTTATCAAGTACCGCATAGTTAGATCTCATTGACTTTACATATGAGAGTTAAATATCTTATCAGGAGGTTTATGGAGAAAATAGAAAAATAAAACTTTAGTCGTAAACTTTGATCTAAGTATTTTATTGATGTTATCATAAGGTTATAAAAGATTATTTTTTACTCATAATAAATTTAGACATCATTTTTTTTATATGACTCTTCTTATAAATTAAGTTCGGGAATCAATTAAGAAAAATCTATCCAATACCAAAATTTTCGAAAATATTTATATGGTATTCAATTTGAACGATTGAAATTGCTTCTCAAACGGATCGTCTTCATCGTGAAGGGTGAGTTTCTTTTGCTAATTAAAATTATGACAACAAAATAGGAGGGATTTAGTGACTTATTAATATTTAGCCAAATCATTCATTTTTTTCATACGAGTTTCATTTTTTTAGCCTTTTCTAAGAGGAACTAAAACTCTTGGTATTGATAAGGAGTATCTAGGTGGTTACCAAAATTATACTTAATTTTAAATTTAAAAAAATCGATCATGTTATGAGCCAGCTTAGTTCCCATAATTTAAATGAACTCTATGAATGCAACAATATTTTCCTTTAGCTAAAAAAAGTGTGGCATACAATTTTTTTGTTATTAAACTGAAATTAAAATATTGCATAATTTATTTTTAATATGGACTCATTGTAGTCTGTTAATTCGATATTCGAACGAACACGAAAAAAATAATTTTCGATCAAATTAATAATTATAAAAATCAAATCATAAGCAATTATTTAACTATGTCAATCAATTGCTAAACCGAATTACATAATAATATATTATATATATATATATATATATATATGTCACTTGCACTTGTGTATGTAGGTTTTATTACAATATATAGGTTCTGACCTTATTAACTATGGCATGGGAAAGCAGCAACTTAGAAAATTGTTTTTCTACATAAAGATGAGGACAATCATGTCGAGAATTAATTGACCATGTGGTAAAAGATTCACACGTACTCCGTATCTATGGATGATAATTAGTCGTGCCATGCCAATACTTTTGGTTGCTTTGATTTTTTTTTTATAAAGGGCAACAATTTGTGTTTTTTTAACAAGAAATACAAAATCATAAAATATATAGGAATATTTTGCCGTCAATGTGATACACGCAAAAGTCGATTATTCTCGGAGAAACTTATTTTCTTCAATTTTTGGATTACCACCTTGATATTAAAAAATAATCGAATATAAATAAAATTCAATAATAGAAAATGCTCACACTTTTTATGTAGACATCAACTTGAATTCGAAACATGATGAGAAATTATTTACTATTTTATCTCTTCAATTGGTATTTATTATCCCCTTAATCAAATTGAATTTTTATATCATCAAACAATAAAAAGAAACGGCGAAACATTTCGAAAAAAAAATCTTTCGCTACAACATTAATGAAAGAGGATTTTAACGATGTGACTACCAGGGGCGGACCTACACTATGTGTAGAGAGGGCCTCGGCCCCCCTCCCACCCACTTTTCGATATAGAAAATTTATATATATAAGTATATACTAATAGATACAATCAATATATAAAAAAAATTCTAAAAAAGAGCAAGATTACTTATTTGGTATAGTGATTAGGGTGTTTTGAATACTATGTTGAGGTCCAGGGTTTAATCTTTGGTCCCTTCCAATTTTTTTATTTTACTTTTATATGTATCGACCCTTCCTAATTTTTCGTTCTGGTTCCGTCTGTGATGACTACGTAAAGAAATTTTAAAAGGATTTATAAATTTTATGTAAAAAA
This sequence comes from Pontederia paniculata, assembly GCA_001647135.1. Classification (NCBI taxonomy): domain Eukaryota; kingdom Viridiplantae; phylum Streptophyta; class Magnoliopsida; order Commelinales; family Pontederiaceae; genus Pontederia; species Pontederia paniculata. Next base: position 17,116 of record LTAE01000389.1, on the reverse strand, counting down.
TTAATTGCTTTTTGGTGCGCATGCACGTTTTTTTGAAGTAATGCACAATTACAATGATTAACACGTTCCAAGTTATTGCATTCCTTCCTAGTTATAATTATTTGTAGACGAATGAGTCGTCTATTTACACACTATTTTATTTTATTGGATCTATTTGGAATTCCATTGTTTCTAGAAGTCATTCATAAGTCTGTTAAATCAATCAAGAATCACTCATAAATATGTTAAATCGATCAGAAGAAAAAAAAATGTGCACACTTTGCAATTCATCATAAAGTGCTAGAATAACGATGGATCTTGTTCACTGAGTACTAAGTCCACAAGTAATTGATTGTGAATTAATGCACATTTTAATACACTATTTTATTGTCATATTGAAGTATCACTTTTCCAAGAAAGAAGACAAACGTGTTAAAAAGAGCTACCTATTGAATGATATAATTAAATATTACACAAAGCTGATTAATTCAACTGAAAATTAAATTATTATTTATAAGGTCGAACTTTGAAAATTTCAACGTTAACTAAATTAAATTGGACAATTTGGATAATTACTTGTAGCATATATCATATCCTTACTAGCTCAATCAATTTTGTTAATAACCATTCATTAGTGAGATTGTGTACTAAGATTAATAAGAGTTAATAATTTTAAATTTAATTAAATTTATTTCTCCATTCTCATTCAAATATTATATCTTAATAATGATGGTATAGATTGAAAAAAATATATATATCAGTGACTTTGAAAAGATTTAGCAGTGGCTTGGAAACCGGAAGACTTGCTATTTTTGTATTGAGAATAAACGATATTATTTTATCAAATTTATAGTACTCATTTATTATAATTTTATTGATTTGATCATATTAAGTAACTTCATTCTTCCCGACGCCTGATTCTTGAAACATCAATTCCCAAAGTCTTACAAATAGAACACTAATTAAATATATCTTCAATGGACTTCGATTAAAATATTTTATTCAACGAATAATAATTGTTATTTTTGTAAAATTTATTATTCTACATAGATTAAAGAGTTTGTTCTTAGTCTGCATTTGGTTAAAAATAAGTTAAATTTATATATTGGATAAGCGAAAAAGTTAAAATATAATAATATACCAATTTACAAATTATCATTTTACTTAGTAAATGACCTAAATTAGGATTCTTTTATTGGTTGTTTGGTGAAATAAGAAAGAATAAAGCTTTATTCTTCAAACAATAATAATGACCTAGAAAGTTAATAATTTTTTTAAAGAACCATCAATTCCAGCTACAGTGAAATAACTTATCCCTCGAAAATCGACTATTCGCTCGAATTATATTTTTAATGCTAACTTTATCCTTTGATGCTTGATAGAATGAAACTTTATTATATCTTTTATTCTTCTACAATTCAGACCTTAAGTTAAACTGCTGAAAATAATAGTTAATTAATTCTAAGGACACAAACATATCAAAATTTATGAACTTGAAAAAAAAAACATGGCTATGAATATCAATAACATGCCTATCATTGACAATTCTCAATTTTATTTCCACGTGGCACCAAAATCACTATTTCACAAACAGAAGCATTCAAGGACTCGACTAAATTGGAAGTACCTTTTATTTTTTTTAATATTTCTTGTCGCCATGTGCTTAGTGGATAAAAATAATAATAATAATTTAAATGGACTAAGAGTCTTAATGAGTTGTTGAAGAAGAGAAAAATATTAGATAACCATGATTAAGAATAGCCAGTTAATTAATTTAAACAATCGAAAAGAATCCTTCCACTTTATACCCATTGTTCAATTTCTATGATAAATAATTCATCGAGGGGCATCTTTCATTTTCTTTTGGTTGGAAAAGATGAAGCTTTCTGTTTTTAGTCTGAATACTTTAATTGGACCTTGTGACATGAGAGTGTTAAAAAGTTGGAATTGGTTTCAGTTGGAAAGCTATCTTTTGTTGGTCTTTACTCCTGCCTTTTTCAACAATTTGCAGTTTTCTCGTAGCCATAGGCTTCCAATGATGATAAAATTACTATAAGAAAATTGAATAGTTTGCTGAATATTGGGGTTGTTAAATAATATTTTTATATTCAAAAGCTTCATTTCAATCTTTAAAATTTTATCAGAGGGGATAAAATGATACTTCACTCAACTTTTACATAATAAATAATAAGATTTAATAGAGGTGTACCCTAAATAGAATATATCGTGTATCATATTATTTGAAACGTTAAGACTTAAAATTTATGGTTAATAAAAAAAATAAAAAAATAAGAATATTAAATAAACTATTTATTTTTAATCACATATCTCAAATTTAATGATTCAAATAATAGGATATACATATATCATACTTAAATAGAATACCCTAAATAATAATTATAATTTGAGTGCTCAATTTTGAATTTCTATATAAGATCACATCATTTTTGTAAAATAAAAATCTCTGTCATATAATTTTGAAATGAAAGCGCTACTTACTTAAATAGATAATGCCGTACTATTTATCTTATCACTCATAATATTAAATATACGATATATCTAATAATCTATAATAAATTATTTAAAAAAAATCTTATATTCACCGTAAATTTAATATTTTACGATGAACATGATATGTAATACGGTATTATTTACTTAAATAGATAGCACCTTCATTTTTTTTCTTTTCAATATATATATATATATATATATATATATTATATATATATGTCAAATAAGAAACAATAAAGAATATTGTTTAAGATATTATCGTTGGTTAGTGTCACTTAGCTTTACTTTAATTGGTGAATTGAGTCTTCTTATAATAGAAAAATGGTAATTTGCATATTAAAATAAAAAAATCATCTAAATCACTTTTTTTTTAAAAAAAAGGAGTGATTTGAAATGCAAATTTATAAAAGTTGAATTACTTTTATATTCAAAAATCAAATTGAGTGATTAAATAATACTTTACAAACTTTTAGCGACATATAAGCATATCACATTTGAACTATCTATAGAGTGATTAGTTATGAAGTTTCATACATTGTTATCCGGGAATCCAACGACCTACTAGATAATTGAAAAATAGATATGAAAATCCAAACTCGAGATTACAAAATTTCTAGCTTACTTTTTTTTTTGCTACTAAAAAAGGAGAAGCATGAGAGCAATCATAACATAAGCTTCTTTCACATTTGTTAGAGTGCATCCCACTAACTAAACAACATGCAATGAATATAATACAAGAAAGTTGTCCGTGGAACCCTGAGTTTTCCATGCCACTTTTTCCGTGGAAGAGGAATGATTATTTATTGGTCGACTGACTTCAAGGATCTCTTTATCCTTTCAGAAAAAGGTCTCTGAGTGCCCACTTTTTGATTATCTTTTCCCGATAAAAAAGCAGGAATCAGATTAAAAGCATGTTGCTTTTCGGATGTATTTTAATCCCTTTTTATGAACTATTTTTTTTTTAACAGGACGCAATCAAAATCCGTCCAAAATTAGTTGAGGTGAAATATTTTTAACAGATTAAATTATTTTTTTACTTAAGAAGGTCGAAAGTCTCACTCGTCATAATCAGACATATAATATTAGATGAACATCAAATTAATCAGACTTAATGATGGATCAAGATTTTAACTGCGGATAATCGTTAGTATCACGTAAGTCGAAAAATTAATGCCGCTTCCCAAATACTTGGGTGACAATCGGTAAACAAATTAAAAAAAGATGATCAACATCCTAATAATTCCGAGTTTCAATTTTTAAAATAAACAATTTAAAAGTTATTTTTTTATTTTTATTAAATTATTAAATTAATAAAAATATCATTATTCACATATTAAAATGATAGAAATCAGAAAAGGGCCAAGAAATATTTTATTTCTGCAAAATGTCATTATTGAATTACAAATCTTTAAAATCTCAGTTGAAAGGAGGGGAGGTGAAGCTCATGCACGATGAACCACAGGTCTCACTGTAGATTCTGCAAGGCCTCTCTGTGTTTGTAAAGTTTTGGGCAATTTATCACATGGTGCAGGTAATATATTATACAAGCCCCAGCTTGTTTGATATTGCTGCCGATTAAGATATGTTGTATGCTTCAACAACAAGCATAGACAAAGTGATAATAAAGTAAGACCCGGGGAATCTAAACAATTTGGTAATGAGCAATGACCTCGCTGTTCTTCAGATCCCAAGAGGTGGGTGCATGATATGACAGCGAGATCTGTATGAAGAAAGGGGAAGAAAAGGCAGAGTTGTGTCCATCCATCTCTGAACTCACTTCACAGTCACAGGAAACATAAATAAAGGCAACACAGGAAGAATAGTAGTCGGCGTAGATGCTGCAGAGGCTTCTAATTGTAATCTATACATTTTTATTCAATGTAACTAGAGGAAATATTTGAGCATAGTAATAAGAATATAATGACAATTGACAAGCCAAAACTGTCATTCCATAAAATACTTTGCCCCTGTTATTTATATATCAGAGCTCCACAATTTTGGCAAATGCGTGCTCCAGAGTAGCGACTAAGGGAATAAATACTACTACCTCAGTGGCTACCTGAACATGTATAAGTTGATCTGTCACAATAATATCTAGAGGAAGTATTTGATGACAGAACCACTTCAGCCAGTGTTCTGCATGCCAGCAGCAATACCCTTCATGGTCAAAATGAGGGTATCCTCGAGGCCGGGAGGGTACTCACTTGTTGGGTTTAGCTTGACCAATTCCGCAGCTGGCTTGCTGGATTCTGTTATCTCCCTTGACAGGTGAGGTCTCACATTAACGTGGAAACTTGGGTCCCTGATACGCTTCAGAGTGTAGGCTTGGCTAACGTTAAGAGTCGTAATGTAAGCGTCTCGCAGGCGTAGTCTCTGCTTCAAGTATGGATCACCTTCTAGTAGATTCTTGTGACCAGCAACCTGAGATTGCGGCAAGTTCAAAGGTTACCATTATAGTAGTTGTTGTATAAATATAATAGAGAAGCTCATGAGGAATGTGTATCAATAGAGTACTATGCATCTAAGTTGTCTGTGTTCATGCTGGCTAACGAAATCAGTGCACGATAATGTCATTCTGCAATTGAGCATATGATCATGTACACAGAGATTACAAGAACTAAATAAAGAAATGGCTCAGAAATCAAATTTCGAATTTTGGGTTTCATGATAAAGGTGAAACTATATCAGCATGTGGACTAGATAAAAAAAAACTAGAATTACATAGGTAACTCCCATACATCTCTAAAAGTAATTTTCTCATTGAGGAATCAACTTTGGATAGGGTAAGTGTTTTTTTCTCAGTTGCGACTAGCCTTTGATATCCATTTTCGATATAATAGAACAGCTATATTTAGAGAAATATAGAAACATGAGCAGACAGATTCTTTATGATAAGAAACACAACAACCAATCCTCAAATCTAATTTAGTTTTTGTCTCTCCAAAGATAAAACATTAGCTCTAATTCTGGAGGTGCATGAGCAATTAGTCCATATAACGAAACCAAGAAACAGAATGGAGAAACTCCTGCTTCAACTCAGAGAAACATGTTGCAGCTTATTAAAATGAGAAAAAAAGGAACTAACCTGAAGAAGAAGATCTTTGGTTTCTTCATAATTGGCTCTCAATTTTTCCCCGAGAATCCATAGATCTTCAGATACTAGAAGTTTGTCATATAAAGCAGCTATGCCAGGATCTCCTTTTGCGAAAACCATTTCGACCAAATCGATTGTAACCCTAAAAAATGGCCATTCATTGTACATCTGCTTAAGAGTATGGAGATTTCTAATATTCTTTTTGATGACATGCTTGAATGCAGCACCAAAACCAAGCCACACAGGAAGGTGAAACCGTGTTTGTGTCCATGCAAAAATCCATGGAATTGCACGTAGTGATTCAATTCCACCACTGGGCTTTCTTTTTCATGGTCTGCTTCCAATGTTCATTCTACCATACTCCAGTTCTGCTGTTGCCTGCAATTATGATAAAGTAATTATTCTCCTCTTCTACTATTTTGTGTCATAACTAAAAGGACTATCAGACAACAGAGTAACAATTTTCCATATTTCAAGCAAAATTAACCATATTCATGTATCGAGGACTATGTATGTGATATTCAAAATGCAGTAAATAAACTGCAAAAATAAATTACCGATTAGAAGGAAAAGGAGGACAAATTATCAAATCAACAAGATAGAATAAATTTAATGAATTTTGAATACCATTTAACAGGAAAAGGACATCTAAATGTTATTTTTTGCTAGATATTGGTTCATGATGGTTGTTAAACATCAAACCTTTCAGCCCAATAAAGTCCAAACAAGTTTATTTATAAGGTGAAGGAAAGCCATATTGCTTACCAAGCGAAAATATTCAACAAAACGCGGCTCATTGAAAACAATCGATCGGTATTCCTCTGTGGCCGCAATAGCCATCTCATCCATCAATGCACGCCATTCAGGCTTGGCAGGAATCGGAGGATGCATGCCATGTTCAAGAGTAGCAGCTGTGTATCGTTGCAGGGTTCTGAAGCACAGATGCTCCTCCCCAAAAGATTGCTCTATGACTTCACCTTGAACTGTAACCCGGAGAGATCCATGAATTGTGTCTGGTGGCTGAGATAATATGGCAAGATGGGTTGGACCACCTCCTCTTCCCACAGTTCCTCCTCTACCATGAAACATTGTCAGCTTTACTCCATATTGCTTGGCAACCTTTATAAGTTCCTCTTGAGCCTTATACAATTGCCAGGCTGCAGAAAGACGCCCAGCATCCTTCCCTGAATCAGAGTATCCAATCATGACTTCTTGCTTTCCATCAATCCTGTTCTTGTACCAGTCTATTGAGAAAAGCCGAGATAAAGCTGCAGGAGCTGCCACTAGATCATCAAGCTTTTCAAAGAGCGGTACCACTCGCAGCGGCTTTTTCAGATGGCATTCACGTTGCAAGAGCTCAACAGCCAGAACATCAGATGGGGATGTTGCCATAGAGATAATATAAGCCCCAAAGTTGTCTGAAGGAAGTTCTGCAATCACATGGAATGTATCCAAAACATCAGAGATTTCCTCGGTTTTTGGAAGATCACAACCAAATAATGGACGTTTTCCATTTAGCTCGGACAACAACCATTCCTGACGTTGCTCCTCAGACCAGTCACGGTATGATCCAATTCCCAGATGCTTTGTTATGGCGTCAATAACATCTGTGTGCCTGTCAGATTCTTGCCTAATATCAAGCCTCACAAGAGAGAGGCCAAAGGTAGAGACTTGGCGTAGAAAGTCAAGAAGGCTTCCATCGGCAATAGGTCTATCACCACAAGCACAAAGTGATCTATAGCAAAGCTCCAAAGGCTCCAGGAACTGCAAGGGGGGAAAAGATATTTAAAACTTGCAGTAAAATAATCATATTGGACAATTCTGTAAAGGTTCTCATATCTGGAACTATGTGGCATAGGTTTAAAAAGACAAAAGGAAATGGCAGAAATGCAAGATTTGTGGCGAATAAATTTCTTTCCAGTAAAATGATGATTCAAATAAACTCCAACCATGCATCCTCTGGATGTAAAAGGAAAGAACAAAATTGTGCCTTGCACTATCAGACGATCAAAGTACCTGTTCAACATTGGTGAAAGTCGCTTGCTCAGGAATATCAGAATATCCATTTGACAACAAATGACGAGATGCTCACGAGTACTGTAAAGCTTGTCTCTGACGTCGCTAAGTATAACTCTATAAGGTTCATTTGGAGGAACTTTCTTCCAGAACTCTGCATTGACGACATGAAAAAGTTATTACTCTATAATGTTAATAAGTTGTGATGAGCACTTTTAATCCGTTGTCAATTACCAAGGCCGAAACAAATGAGAAAGTAAAAGCAAGAAAAAAAAAGAATTATCATTCTGAATCTTAAATAATATTTAGTTTAAGAGATAATTTATGGAGTTTTATGACAACAATATATCGTAGACTCTACCAACATTTATGTGAAAGCATGACAAGACAAATGTTTATGTTCAAACAACATTTGCATTAGTGATAACTTTGTAAGCACCAGGTTTTATTTTCCTTGTATCACTCTACCTAAGGAAAACTCAGAAATTTTAGGAATTGCACGAAACATAAATTCGGACATGACCATTTAAACATACCACTACAATAAATAACTTAAAACATATCATAAGTGTTTTTATTGAATATGGGTGCCCTTATATAATTCGAATTTCAACAGTTTTCAAACAGGATATGAATGCTGATGTAATCATATAGCTAGTGCGCTAACTGGCAGCTTGGGCACTTCAAAATCATTTTTCTCAATCAAGAGAAAAATAATTTTTGGAATATTTACCTAACCAAACTGACTTATCAAGGGAGCATATAGCCAGAAAGAAATGTCAATGCTGATTACCTATATAATGTTTTGCATCCTTTTTAGAGGTTCGGTGCAATTCGTTGGCTCGCATTCGGAGCTCATCACTGCATCTCCACATGGATAGCTGTAGAAGAAAGGTTAATGAACTATTAATATCATGTACCGAATCTCAAACCTGCAATAAATTAGACTGCACAACAATTTTAAGTATCTGTGACTGATTAAAGAACTTATACCTCAAACATGAGATCCTCTATCTGAGAATAGTATAATTTTGCAGCCATCATTCTTGCCAGCAGGCACACATCTCTTGTAACTTCTGGGGTAACTCTAGGATTTCCTGGAGAGCATGATATGGCATTTATAAATGTAGAATTAATAATTATCTTTATTTCTTTGTAAAACATGAAAAGTGCCAAATTGTACTTCAGCTATTAATCTTTTTGGTGTAAATCACAATATGATCAGTTTAGAGGAAATACCATCACGATCACCACCCATCCATGATGAGAATTGAATAAGAGGAGCATTATACGGCACACGTTCATCTATTCCAATATTTTTTAGTGCAGTATCAACTCGACGCAAGAATTTAGGAACACCCTTCCATATTGTTTCATGGAAATAACTCATGCCAGCTCTCATTTCATCTTGAGGAGTGGGAGGAGACCTTCGGATTTCATCAGTCCTAAAGGCAGCTTGAATCTAAATATGACAAAAAAAACTGAATAATTAAGGTATTAAAAAATTTAATGAAAGAGTTAAGGCTTGTGCAACAAGAACATGTAAGTAAGCATGAACATAAGCGATAGAATATGATAATACATGAAGTGTAATATCATCTTTGTGTCTCTTTTAGGAGTTTCATCTGCGTGTATTAGCTTACCATGCTTCTTTATTCCACTAATTCCTCAATGGTTTTTTATGCTATGGACAATGAATGTTCTGAGAAGAGCACATGCTTTAAGGTTTTCCACGCAAAACCTTGGTTGTAAAGCTGTAGCTATCCTAGCTTGATATGGGCATTATCAGATTTTCTTTGAGAAAGACATTGCCAGATATTTTAATGATCTAATAGAAAAGCTAGAAAGAAAATATGTATTTCAACATACAGTTTGCAACATGGTGTCAAATGTTTGTGTCATTTCTGCATCCTTCCTGGCTGGATAAAGTTCTTTACATATAGTTACTCATAATACCAGAATCTTCTTTGATAGGAAAATCATACACTTGTCCTCATTTCCATATTAGTGAGGATTTGGAACACAACATAATTTAAACAAGATTCATATTAATGTTCTTAGAAGCAGGTTAGGCAGGGAAAAGTTTTCAAGTTTCTTCCTTAGCAGAAAGACACCATCATCAAGCTTAGTGTAAAATATTCAGGAAGATGACACATCAAAAGAGAGGAAGACAAAATGAAAGTTCAACATATTGGTTTAACATATAAATATCAGTGCACATCTAATGAATCTACCTCTCTCTGAAGAGCCTCATCAAGCTCCTGCTTGTCGTCAGGAATAATATTTTTGGCTGTCAATTGAGCTAAACAATTCCGTATCCTGAATATAATTTAAGAAAAAACATAAGCAATCAGCCCCAAAAAAACATAAGTGATTTATTTCAAGTTTATATTCTACAAATTAATAACTTAGTCGGCTATGAGATACACTTTATGCATGCATCTAAGGCATAACAGTCAATTATGCAACTAAATTTCCGCATTAAACGGCATAACTTAAACCTTTATTAGAATAGTAAAGGTACAGTATTAAGTGTAAAAAGATAATTCATGTTGTGTTTCAGATTAAATAAAGAACAAAATAGGACAGGTCAACATGACGTTCTCAAAATGGCAAACTAGAAGGATTCAGTTAATTTAGATTGATGATCAGATGTTAACCAAGAATGCACAAGTATAGTATAGACGGATAGTCAAACATAAAAAAAGATACTTGGAATTCTTTTCAAAATTACTAAGATTACAAACTAAAGGAAGACGAAAGAACTGTAACAAACCTTCCATGCTTCTGAAGCAAAGACCTCCTGACGGACTGAGTTGGATGTGCAGTCAAAACCAGATCAATGGTCTGGTTCTTCAGAGCATCAAAAACCTCTTCTTTGGTCTTGTTGTTCAGTTGCGTCACCAGTCGCTTAATGGTTTCCTCGATGTCTGATTCAGTAGTTGCAGAGTTCTCATCAGCAAAATCGCCCTTTTTCAGCTTGGTTCTTCTGCGGTATGCAATTTGCACTTCCTCTGCCAAGTTCGCCAGGTTAAGCATGTGCGAGAATGCTTTCGTAACCACAATCGAATCGCCGGGATCCAAACTTGTTAGAACATTGCCCAACTCATCCAACTTATTCGGGTCCTGCTTTCCTTCGTATTCAGCAGACAACTCATAGCACTCCTGAACCTGTTGACGGACACCAAATTGGCCAATTAAACCCTACTTCTCGAAAACAAAAACTGTCCATACAATCTATTCAAACAGCTTGCGACAAAAGAATACAAGAGCAAGTAGAAATAAGGAGATGACACAAGAATTCGAACACGAAATAGGAAGTTCGAAATTGCCGCAGAGAGATCAAAGATGATCCGACGGATACTTATTGCAAGCAAAAGAAAGCGCCAATAAAAAATCAACAAACAAGAGAACTCTTCATCCTCAAAACGTTCTTCCAACCACACATCCATCCCAAAACCAACTACGAACGCATCGAGAAATAAAGACGCATGCAAGTACAACGAACGGGTTGCCATTAGAACCCACGACGCTCAAGACATCCGCAGCAGGTCATACCATCTCCCGTATGTCCTCGCCGTGCAAGTCCTGGAGGATGTCAAGGAACCGATCCAAGAGCAGGGCGTCGTACTCCACCAGCTTGTCGTCCTCGGAGACCTTCCCGGGCGCGAGAAGCCTCAGCTGGGCGTCGATCGACGCCATCTTCTCCACCCGCGACATCTCTCGAGCAACTCTCCTGCGCTCTTCGCCTCCCCCTCTTAGTCTTAGGCGATGATTGCAATCGTTCCGAACAAATACCAAAGCAACATATTTGCTACTTATTCATAGGTATCGATTCGCGGAGAAGTTCCAATCCGAATGAATAGAACTCCGCGTGCCAACAACAGTCGATTGCCGCGATCGAACAAGCGCGACAAGAACCCTAGAGACGTTTCCGGTGCTGCTGGAAGGGGAGAGAGAAAGGAGGAAATGGCCGTGAAGGAGAGAGAGAGAGGAGAGAGAGAGGAGAGAGAGAGAGAGAGATAGAGAGAGAGAGCACAGTTCCGGTGGTGGTATTTATAGAGGGAGGAGGGGGTTTGGGTCCGTCGCCCTCGTATCCGACTTGGCCATCGCGCTCTTTTCAAATAAAATATTTTTTAGCCATAATTTTTTTTAATATTTTTTCATTATAAAAAGAGGTCTATGACTTAATATGAAAAAGGAAAAAATATAAAAATAAAAAAGATATATAATTAATAATAATAATTAAATTTAAAATTTTATAATATTCAAATTGAAAAAATAAATCACTGTATTATATTTTTTAAATATAAATCTAAGAATAAAATATAAATTTAATATATTAGGTTGATCTTTGAACCATGCTTGTTTGGTTTAATGGCTCGACTGGCCGCGCCATGCTGGGACGAATACTTTTTTCTTTTATATTTTTAGATCTCTTTATAATGTAACGGACAAAAATATCATTTTGCTTATAGAACATCTATTTTTTTTATAATAAAAAGTCTTTTAAAAACATAATTATTAGATTCATGTGTTTTTAAAATTGTTTCAAAATAATATGATTATAATTTCAAACATATTTTATATTGCTTTTAAAAAAATGAGGCATATTAATACAAATATAAAATTAGGTGTAATCAAAGACACAAAAGACCCAAAAAAAATATTTAAAATTTAAAACTTTTAATATTGTATTATATATTTTTAATATATAACAAGTAATTGGGCTAAAATGTTCTTATGCTCGTGCTCTCGTTGCACTCGTGGTAGACCATGCCTAAGGCCATTTGGGCGGCATAACATAATTTGATAAAATATCTAATGTAGTATTTATTGGATGGATAAAATGTATGCGGATCACTTTATATTAAAGGGCATCTCTATTCATATTTAAGTATACATATATTAATATGAGTTAGTATTAATAGGCTTACGTTGATAGGTCTATATGAAACGTGAAAAAAAATGAATAAATTATAGGGTTGCACACTTTTTTTTTTCTCTTATTGGATTTGTAAAAATTAAAAAAAAGGAATTCAGGGATACAGAAGGTGCATGATTGCAATGCCACTGACAATGTATAAAACATAGCAACATGATGATGACAATTAACAACATCTTTTCTTTTTTTTCCATTATGTGACAAGGAATGGAATCCATCCTTTTCAAGAGAATTAAGATTGTTACCAATAACTACTTATTAACGTCAATTCAATTGACATTTTCCCCATGGTAAGGTTCAAATTATTAATACTCATATGGAGAAGTAACTTGAAAGACAATATTTTTTGGTGTGATTTGGATGGATTTATTTTTCCTTCAATCACTATGCGTCCTAATAACGTGCTTTCTTTTTTCATATGTAAATTACCACACCATTATGTTTATTAATAAAAATGAGGAAATGGACTTGTTAAAATGGAATCAAATTAACGTTCTCATTTATATAGGAAATATTATTTTAAAAAGTAACTTATCAGGCAATTATATACTAATGCTTAGATTTAATATATTTTTTCCCTGAAAAAAATTAATTTGTTCGTATATATTATTGAACATGTGAATCAGCAAATATCACAAATTATTTTCTTCACATCTTGTCTCGCATAACTTTGATGGTCATTATTCTAAAGGGGTATGACAAAATGTTCCATGTTTGCCTTGGAAGATTTGGCTTTGCAATGTACCACAAATATGTTTGGCTCTGTGATTGAGGTAGTTAATAAGTTGATAGAGTGCTGGTGGCAGATGAAGAAGTTGGCTCATGTCATAACCAAATCTATGTACTTCATTCAAACAGATCAAAATTAAACAAATTTGCAACCACATCACCAATATTTATATTTAATTTGGTATGTCTACTTGTTTAACAATAACTTGCAATTCTTTGCAATATGTAATCTTAAATTCGATTATCATTAATGTGGTTTAACATGTATATTTTATTTTTCAACTTTACTTTACAATCATAAGCCATAATAAAAATAAGGGGCATGAAATGTGTAACACACTTTCAATATAACTCATATAGCACATCAGAAAATAATAATATTATTTATTGTATTATTTATTTATATAAAAAGTATCGACACTTTCTGTAAAATTGTACTATATATTTTTTTTCTAAAAATAATACTTGTTGGACTTTTACTTATGAGGTTCACATAAACGAATTTGATTAGTTATAATCAAAGTTTTCAAATCAAACAAGCTTCGGATCAATAATTAATAACTCAAGAAATTAAGATTGGGTATAATGTTCAAACAAAAAAATTATAAAACTCAGGAGGCCTAAATCTGGGCTCTTTTCTTAATAATCAACACAGAGCTGGTGGTTAGCCCTGGGTGATTATTAAATACTCAACTTAAAAAAAAAAGGAATCTGAACACCAATTTTCTTGTCTCTTGTGATTATTAACATCTAACTTTTTCGGTTGAAATGTTTTTATGATTATTAATAATTAAAAGATTTAACTATTCCACCATAATTTCCATGACCTGCAGCAAATGCTCGATCTTACAGTAATACAGTGGATGGAAAACCACCAAAGTAGTCCATAAAGTTGGACAATGCTTGTAATAAACACTGTCCAAATGATATTAAAAAAAAAACATAGCTAAAGCCTTTTACTATACATTATTTTCACAATTTCATAAATAAAAAAATTAAAATTATATGATGACTTCAAAATTTGAAACTCAAAGTTCCCAATCAGATGAATTAATCAAAGAGAAGGAGAAGAATCCAACATTTAGATAAAGGCATGGTGGCTTTAAAACATTTAAGATCTGAAAACTTCAAGTTCAGTTTGTCTTGTTTGTTTTGAGATTGTGGAAAATCATCATTGAACCTATGCGATGTTTACATGTACCATCATGAGTTAGTGATTATGATATGTACTTGTACCCTAACTACATTTCACAAATATTTCCACCTCATTAAGTTCAATTGTCAATAGCTGATTAATGAAATATTGTCTCGTTGACAAATGATAGTACCTCTCGTTTGAATATTGAATTAGTTAAATATTAGTAACCTTAAAGATAAACGAGTTTAAATTATAAAAATTTACATAGTCTAATTTTATAATTACAAGGGTGCTCCTATATTTGGATTACAGGAACAGAATAAAGTATTAAATAAACCTTATTTGTTCATATTTAAATATAACTTTTAATAGAGGTGACGGAAAAAAAATTTAACCATCATTTTTAATTCAAGCTAAAAAAACAAAGTTAGAGAGAGGAGACATTATTTTATCTTATATCACCCCCTAAGATTAATTTTATCCATTCAAAATTAAGTTGTTAAGAAATAATACGATACATCTAGCTAAAGTTACAAGCCCACACTTATTAACTAAAAAAAATGGGTTAAATTAATGATCAATCAATGAACAAACTCATTAATCCGATGAAAATCATTTTAGACCATCATAATTCATATCTATTTTTCTAAAAAAAAATCACACGTCACGATTTATAATAGACTTTTGATCACGAATGGGTTCCGAAAGGTCATAATTAGTTAATTAGGTATTAGTAAAATCCACAAAACGATAGAGATTTGTCCCTTTTTTTCGATGAAAGATATTGCTATTTTTGTATTGTATTAATAATATATTAGGCCTGTTTTTTAACATCCGAATAAACCAAATTTGGGTGTAAATTGGAAATAGTGATTAAGAGTTTAAGAGTGGACAATGGATTTGGTCTCAAAAGCTTGGGCCCGTTTGATTGATTGGGGTGTGAGTAACGGGAGAAAGAAAAGAAAGATAATGACGTAACTTGATTTGATTGAATTTATAATGGAGGAAAATTCTTCATAGTTTCCTTCATTATTTCTTTATGCTTTATTTATCTTTCAATTGCAAAATAAGTCTAAAGGAGGGACAGAATATATTTAGAATAATTTTTTAATAACTTTTATGTAATTAAATATACATAATATATTAAGACATATCTGTCCAAATAAAAATCTCTTAAATTTATTCTTTATCCTTCTCCTTAACTATTATGTCATTCAAATAATTTTTTCTCTCTTTCACTTTCTTTAGTTTCCTTTCTGTACATTTTTTTCTCTATTATCTCCTTAACCAAATAGAATTAGACAGGCTGTAGACTCATTTTTTGGGTACCCTAAGGGCTCCCCCATGTGAAGAGTCATTAGCACCACTAATCCGAAGTCAAGGATAATGAGCTGAAATAATTATTTCTCTGGCCAAATTGACAATTCTGAAACTCAAACTCGAAGCTACTAACTCTTGATTGATCACACCTCTACTACTCGATTTGCCAGTCAAACTTGGTTAACAGTAGACTTGTTGCAAGTGCATAAACGTGAGCAAATTTCTTTTATTGTGATACATCAAGCCTAAAGCTGAACTTTGACTAGAAATATTAAAATAAATATCTTCTGACATAGTATTATTTTTTCTCTTCCCAAACTTTTTTGAAATTTAATTTTAAGACATCTTGTCATTATAGCCTTATAGACATATTTAACGAATACTTAGCATTTGAATCATGAGTCTTTTTTTTAAATTATGCATTATCTATTATAATAAAATCCAGCAAAATCTAAGTAGTCTCGAGAAAAATTTTTCTCTTACCAAATGTTGAAAGGAACCTCGGGACTACTAGCTACTTATCTTTCAATTTGAGACACACATTTATTATTAAGTGTGCCAATCACACTTATTGATTAGGTGTAAATATGTTACAAGTGTATAAATGAGGGCAAATTTCTTTTATGAGATACATCATGGGATAAGTCGAAAGCTAAATTTTAACTAAAAATGTTAAAATAAACCTCTCTCATAGAGTACTTTTTTTTCAATTATTTTTGAAATTTAATTTTAAGACATCTTATCGTTATAGCCTTATAGGTAAATTTGACGAATACTTAGCATTTGAATCATGAGTCTTTTTTTTTTAAAATATGCATTATCTATTATAATAAAATTCAGCAAAATCTGAGTGGTCCGGAGGAAAAATTTTTTCTTACCAAATGTTAAAGGAATCTCGAAGCTATTAATTTCCGATCTTTTAATTAGGAACACACCTTTGTTATCAAGTGTGCCAATCAAACTTGATTAACACGCTCTAGACTTGTTGCAATTGCATAAATGAGGGCAAATTTTTTTTATGGGATATTGGGATACCTCATGGGATAAGCCGAAGGCTGAACATTGATTACAACAACAACAACAAAGTCTTATCCCACTAGGTGGGGTTGGCTACATGGATCATACGACGCCATTGCGCTCTATCAGTAACCAAATTTTTAGGTATATTATTCGCTAATAGATCTCGTTCTATTAGCTCGCCAAGTGTTCGCTTTGGTCTCCCTCTCCTTCTTTTAATAGGACTCCAGATTGTTTGCTCTACCCTCCTTACTAGCGCATCTAATGATCTTCTCTGGACATGACTAAACCACCTCAAACGATTCTCTACCATCTTCTCGCTAATAGGGGCCATTCCGACTCGTTCACGTATATGGTCATTCCTAAT
>LTAE01000388.1:27343-86677 GCA_001647135.1 Pontederia paniculata | reverse complement strand
AATTCACCCCCCCCCCTGGTGCCATCTAGATCCTACACCACTATCTTCGCTCGCCGCCTTGAAACCTCAAGAGTCTATGGACTTTGATAATATTGTTATAGATATTATTCTTTATAGACAAATAATAGGATCCTTGTAGCATTTATCTTTCACTCACCCGGACATCGATTATGTTTGCAGTAGGCACATGCACCATCCTTTAGACACTCATTGGCAGGTTGTTAAATGAATACTATGTTATCTTCGACACACAATTGACTTAGACTTGTATATCTCTTCACCCACTGATCCTTCAGTTCAAGCTTTCTTTGATGCTGACTGGGTGAGCTCTCTTGACGGCAGGAAGTCGTTCGGATCCTATGTCATCTTTCTTGAAAGAAATTTGATCTCTTGGACCTCAAGGTTGGGTCTCACGCTTTTCTACATAATTTGAGTATCATGATATGGTGGATGCTACGACAAAATTATTATGGCAACTGCAATTGTATGAGCTTGGTCAGTCTCCTACAAACACTCCCACATTATGGTGTGACAATCTGAATGCTACTTATCTTTATATCCAACCCAATATTTCTCTCAAGGATGAAGGATATTGATATTTGATTTCTATTTCGTATGAGATGAGGTTGCCAAGCGAAGACTACTGGTTAAGTTCATCTCTCAGGATAATTTGTAGACTTGTCATCAAACTATTATCTAGTCGACGTTTTGCATTCCTCAAGAACAAGTTGCACTTTTTCCTCAAGGATAGGTTTAGCTTGCGGGGGTTGTTAGATATCATAGTTATGATATACTTAGTTACATCTAGATCGCTTTAGTTACTTAATTACTTTCATGATTCTAGTATTATCAAGTTGTTGTAGTTACTTATTACAATTCAATTGTAACC
Source organism: Pontederia paniculata (assembly GCA_001647135.1). Taxonomy (NCBI): domain Eukaryota; kingdom Viridiplantae; phylum Streptophyta; class Magnoliopsida; order Commelinales; family Pontederiaceae; genus Pontederia; species Pontederia paniculata. The sequence continues at coordinate 85,788 of LTAE01000388.1, read as the reverse complement.
TCATTCTATATAAATATATCAATAACACACATAAAGATTGAGATGTTGAAATTAGATGTTATAGTGACTTGTTATGGTGGAAATGATGCAACCTTAAGAGATATTTTTTTATTATACATAATATTCACATTGTACTTGGTATAAAATCCCTATCATATACAATCGACACATATTATATGATATTTCTTAATCAATCACTTTGCTTATCATAAGTACATTTCAGGAATATAACAAGAGAATAATGAATCTCATGTGACATTGAACATAAAATGTCCTAAAAAGATTACCCTTTCAATACCTTCTTCTAATGATGGATTAAAAAAAACAAGGGTTGCCGAGTGAACACAATGTTCCTTACTGTTGTTCTCGAATTTCATTTAGACGAAAAAAAATTGTTTGATGAATAAACAAAGAGCACTTCTATAGCCTCCTAATCATCCTCCTAAAAATTCTCCTAACTCCTCACAATAGCATAACTTATAATTTATTGAACTTTTAGAAGTAATTAAATTATGTGAGTATTAAGAGGATTTTTAGAATGATGAGTTAGGAGTAATTAAGTTATTCCATGAAATGAGAACATGAAAAACTAAAATGGAAATATAAAGGTCAACACAATTCAAGATGTTTTCATATTCTTTTATTCATTAAAAATATTGAATTACAGAAAAAAGTTAATGGTAATTAAAGTGAGGGAATAATAATTAATCGCAATATAATAAAAAAACTTCTAAAACAATGTTGAATTTAATAACCATATCAGTTGACTTAAGGAAATAATCTATTAAATATGTTAATATAATAATGATTTAATCTTAAATAATAATTTAGGAATAACAAATATCATTAAATAAGTTGAATTATGTTAGCACGAAGTTCTAGATATAATATTTTACAAAAGAATGAATTAATATTTAAGTCAAACACAGTAGAACAATACGAAAGGTCGGAGGCTAATGATCATCTTCCATAATTTTATTGGACAACTAGCATTCTTTGACATAAAACATAAAAAATAGAAAAAAATGTAATAAATAAAAACTATCATGTCATTAGAAAGTTTTTAAAAAATGTTCTTTTGGGTGAACTCAGCAGGAGACCTTTTGAGACCTTGTGCTCACGACATACGATCGCATTTTTTGGGCACAACTGATGATGATGGAACACGAACTAGACCTCTAATTTTATGAACGGCGAACTATTAGCCACTGAGGTGCACACTTCCGAACAATGCCATGGGCATCGTCGGCGGCGGCCGTCGACTTCATGAAGTTGGAGTCGCTGCTCCACAAGTGTTCGACGTTTGGCCACATCAAGCAGCTGCACGCCGTCCTGCTCACGTCGGGCGCGTTCCTCCTATCAGTTCCCCTCCGCACGGGCCTCGTCGACCTCTGCGCCCTTTCCCCCTTCGGCGACCTCGGCCACGCCCTCGCCGCCTTCCGTTCGACCCCTTCCTCGGTCATCACCACCAACGACTGGAACTCTGCCCTCCGCTCCCTCGCTGCCGGCCCCGATCCCGCCCTCGCCCTCTCGCTCCTGGCCCGCCGCATGCTCCCCTCCGCGCCGCCCCGCCCCGACGCCCTCACACTCTCCTTCGCCCTCCGTGCCGCCGCCCGCTCCTCCACCCACCCTGTCCCGCTCCACGCCCTCATCCTCCGCCTCGGCGTCGCAGCCGACGTTCGGCTCGCCACCACCCTCCTCGACGCATACGCCAAGCACGTCGGGGACCCCTACGCCCTCGGCGCCGCCCAGAAGGTCTTCGACGAAATGCCTATTCGCGACGTCGCTTCGTGGAATGCACTCCTAGCAGGCCTGGCTCTCGGCCCCCAGCCTCACACTGCTCTCGCCCTCTTCCGCCGTCTAGCGTCTTCATATACGTCCCTCCCTCCGCGCGAGTGCCCTAACGAGATCACCGTCATCGCTGCGGCCTCAGCCTGCGCTCAGCTGGGCTCCCCGGCCGACGCGGCCTCCGTGCAGGCCTTCACATCCGCCCGCGGCCTCGACGCGGACGTCACCGTCCGGAACGCCCTGGTTGACATGCACGCGAAATGCGGCTCCCTCGATCGCGCCCTCGCCACGTTCCGTGCCATCACGCCGGCGTCCCGCACACTCGTCTCATGGAACGCCCTCCTCATGGCGCTCGCCGCGCACGGCAGTGGCGCCCTCGCCCTCCGCCTCTTCGACTGCGAACTCCAACTCGAACCGGACGCGGTGACGTACCTCGCGGTCCTCTGCGCTTGCGTTCACGCCGGCCTCGTCAACGACGGTCTTCGCGTTTTCCGCTCCATGCGCGTCCGTCCAAACGTCAAGCACTACGGCGCCGTCGTCGATTTATTGGGCCGCGCCGGACGCCTCCAAGAAGCCTACGACATCATCACCTCCATGCCTTTCGAGCCCGACGTCGTCCTATGGCAGACCATGCTGGGGGCCTGCAAGGTCCACGGCAATTTGGCACTGGCGGAGGTCGTGGCCGAGAAGCTCGCGGAGATGGGCTCGAAGGGCTGCGGCGACTACGTGCTGTTGTCCAACCTGTACGCCGCCCGGGAGAGGTGGTCGGACGTTGGCCGGGTCCGGGACGCCATGGCCATCGACGACGTGCGCAAGATCCCGGGGTTCAGCTACGTGGAAGTCGGAGGCGCAATGCATCGGTTCGTGAACGGCGACCAGGAGCACGAGGCCCGGACGGAGATCTACGTGGCATTGGAGGAGATGGAGGCGAAGGTGAGGGCGCTGGGGTACGCGCCGGACACGAGCAACGTGCTGCATGACATCGGGGAGGAGGACAAGCAGTGGGCTCTGTGGCGCCACAGCGAGAGGTTGGCCATGGCGTTCGGGATCATCAGGACGCCGGCGGGTGGCGAGATTCAGGTGAACAAGAACTTAAGGATCTGCAGCGACTGCCATGCGGCGGCAAAGCTCGTCTCGAGGGCCTACGGCCGTGCCATCGTCATCAGGGACCGCACCCGGTTCCACCGCTTCGAGGGTGGCGACTGCTCCTGCGGAGATTACTGGTGACGTGCTCTTGCTTTCAACATAGAAACCAACACCTTTCAACTTGAGGAATACTATTTTTTCTGTACTAATTATTAACAAAACGTTCTTTTAAAAGTGCAACGTTTTGTTCGAAATTCTAAAAACACCATAAAAAGTCGTCGAAACTTATCTGTTAATAGTTGGAACATCGATCACCATCAAGATAAAAAAAAAAACCATCATTTCTTGTTTGCAAGAGAACTCATCACTACCTGTAATTAGCGAATGATTCATAGTACATTCTTTATATATGGATAGAAGGAAATAAACAAGCGCATGCAATGAGGGCAGAAATAGGATTCTACTTGAATCGCTGATATAGCATTATTCACAAGTGCTTTTGCTTTCTCGAGAAAGCTCACAAGACTACAAAGCTTTCAGGAGTATACTGCACTACATCAAAATAGTAGAACCATATGCATTGTTTCCCCCATGTACGATATCCATCAAGATTATGAGAATGTGGACACAAACCAAACTGGACAAGATATTAACTGAGTGCAATTACAAATTTCGAACATTAAATTATAGACAAGTTTTTCAGAATCACGCTGTTGAATATTCTTCTATTTCAAACTTCCCAAAAGATCAAGGTCGCCCGCCAGCCAGAGCATTTTTCAGTCTCCCTCCAAGCAATGACATCAAACCACCACCATGAACTCTCCCTTCGGGGACCAAGAAGCCAAAGCTCTTGTCCTGACTACCTCCTGCTATCTCCCTGCTGTTCTCACATGCCATTCCATTGGACGAAGAGGGGAGCTTCATCGAGAGGGGGACCAAAACTTGGGGAGGTATGAGGGGTTGCTTCTTTCTCTTGCTCTCAATCGACTCGACACAATCAGAAAGGTTGCTGACTCCTGATGAAGAGGACTCATTGTCCGTGCTGCTCCTTATGATCGTGGAAGTTGAAACAATTCCACTGAAGAGACCTGGACCGATCATGGCGCTGCCAGCTCCTATTCCAGACTCATGCTCCTGCTGCGCAGCCATCAAGCTTCCATGAGCTGCACACAGGCCACTCTTCCCACGGGCAAACTTCTCGCATCCTGTTGCCCAAGTGCATCGCTTTCCTCCACCGTGGGCCTTGCAGAAATCTGTGCTACCCTGGGCACTCTTTCCACACCCATCAAACTTGCACCGCTTTCCACCACCATGCCTCACGCAGTAATCAGTACGACCACGGGCACTCTTGGTGCATCCCGGAACTGCACACCTCTTCCCTCCTCCATGAGCTACACAGAAATTAGTCCCGCCATGGACACTCTTAGGACAGACCCCACCACCTTCATATAGGCATCTTTTGCCACCACCATGTCCCTTGCACAAAGGTGTGCTTCCTTCAGCCCCTTTGTTGCATCCTTCAAAGATGCACCTCTTGCCACCACCATGAGCCTTGCAGAAAAGAGTGCTTCCTTGAGCACCTTTGTTGCACCCCTCATGTTGGCACCTCCTGCCCCCACCATGTGAGATGCAGAGCCCTTTCTGACCCTCGGCACTTCTAGTGCAACCTTCTACAGTGCACCTTTTCCCTCCGCCATGCCTGATACACAGCCCTGATTTTCCACGAGCAGCTTTGGTGCACCCTTCTGGATGCCCACACCTTCGGCCACCACCATGTGCAATACAAAAGTCTGTCTTTCCCTCGGCACTCTTAGTACATCCGAGCTGCTGGCAGCGCCTCCCTCCTCCATGGGCTTTACAATATGCTGTCCGGCTTTCAGCCCCTTTATTGCAACCAGGCTTTTGGCATCTCTGCCCACCTCCATGTGCAATGCAGAGTCCAGATGCCCCTCGGGCACCTTTGGAACATCCTTTGAATCTGCATTTCTTCGGATGTTGGTGGTTACTTCTCTGATCAAAATTTTCACCACCGACTGAAGTATCATTGGTTGTACCAAGAGAACCAGTAGTTGTGATAGAGGGCTCGGGACTAAAATGAAGCTGCTGACTGAGATACTTCTGATGACAATAATCATGATGGTTGCTTCCATCACTTGCAGAGTCCATCAGATCATGAATTTCAGTTGGAACTCTGGAACCAACGTTCTTCAACCTGGGTGCAAAGAGAAGTGCTGGCATATACCCACCTGATTTCCTTTTGGCTGAAGTTGAACCCTCATCAACAATTGAAAGGGGAAGACCTTTTCCAGTATGAGGTGACCTAGTGTGGTGGTGATTGCTCTGAGTCACAGTAATTGTATCTGAATTGCCTTTTGGAAGTTCCAGCTTCAACATCCCAATATCTGATCCAGAAAATCTCTGGCTAGATAACACAATAGATTCTTTGCTTTTAACTGCAACAGATGTGTCATAATCAGCAGAATAAAAGTTAGGCGTTGGACCCAATCCAAGAACCAGACGGTAGCCATCATCATGATTAGAAAGATCACCAGAATTCTGAAAATTGACTTTTTTAGAACTAACATTATTACTTCTGTCACCCATGGATTCCAGCTGCAGTGTATCACCCAAATTTATAGCCTTGTTCGCTGCAGTGATGTAATCTACTTCTGTAACTGAAGTTCTTTCTTTCCCGTAAAAGAAATAATTCATGTTAAGATCCATTCTGTTCAAAATGGAAAGATGCAACTGGGGAAGAATATTGCATGCAGAGCTATGTCAATTGGGAGATTAGAGAAGCATTCTTCAATTTCTACTAGTGAATTGTATAAATGAAACGGAAATAAGCATGAAAATGCAATTCAGCTCCACCACTAACAAAGCCTGATGTATCTGCTCGGTCCATGACTGCTTAACTGATATAGATCAGCTTGTCATTGTGAGATCATGGGATCTGCTGCATAGTATACTATGCTCCACAGATAAAACCAACAGAAAATATAGTTTATGCTATGTTGGAATAGGCTGTATTTCTTGTTGATATATATTCCAACTTCATTTACCTGGAGACAAAAAAAAGTATAAGAAAACAATCCTTTGCACTGAGTAATTTACATACATTAGACAAAACATAGTGGATTAAGTCCATAGTTGGCAATTTCATGTGATCCTACTGTTTAAATGCACAAACTGTCATAACAAGGCTGGTAAACTTCTTTTCTCCAGTCAAGAAAGGATATTTTGCTTTCAAAAATGAAAGAATTTAAACATGAAGGACTTCGACTTCATAAGGAACAAATAGACATAAAAAAATAACAGAGGTATGAACACATTAAACATAGCAAATTTAAGGCATATAAGCATTTAAACAATAGAAGAAAGTATGTTATGTTCAATGCATTGCAGTAATAAATGTCAAAGAGGTTAATTAGTAGAGACTACAAGTTGAAGACACCACCAGTTCACCACAAGTAGCTCCGGAAACATAACAAGATTATCTGTCACTAGACTCGAGATGCATTACATAGAATAGAAAAAAAAGAAAAGAAATTATGGAACATAACCTAATGATTCAACATAGGTCAAAAAAGCTTCAAACATAAATCTTACACATAGAACTGGTACTGCAGTGCACAAGGTTCACGAACAGAAGTTAGCACTGGGTGACAAAGCCTTGTTCCAACGTGCAGAGACTGCAAGACAATTTTTTTTTTTTTAAAAGAGCAAGACAAATTTTTGACATGTAAGCTTCATGTAAAGCTCATATATTCAAGAATTATAATCGCAAGCTATGTTAAAAGTATTATCAGTATGCAAATAAAAGATAAATAAGAAATTGTCATTCCTAAGTTCCAACAGATGGCATACTTGAATGACTATTTTGTGTAAAATATGCATGTATAACTTCACCAACCTGATGATATCAGATACCTCAGCTGTTTAACGTGTAGAACTCATAAACCAAAAGATGTTTGATAACAAAAACAAACAAAGCACAAGGAGATAAAACAAAGGATTCTTTACTCAAATAATGCATGTTTCTGGTCAGTCATATGCCTTAATATCAGAGAGTTATAACAGGTAAATAACATGCTTGAAAGAGGATGACGATGCAATTTGAGTCCTAGGTAATAAGCTATCAAGTCAAAGAAGACTATCACAAATACATCGAGATTCAAATGGTATTCCTCCATTCAAATTAATGAAGAATTCAAGGAAATTAACTACTATTTTTGTCACTGTTTGAGGTGTGGAGGTTATGATAATGAAACTTGAATCGAATTATTCAACAGTGACAAAAGATACTCTTAAGAAAGAAGCCATTTGCAATAATCAACATCGTAAAAAACCACACTATCTATCACTACAAGAAAATAGGAAATTTGCAGCGGACGTTTCTGTCACAAAACAAGGTTAATCTGCTGCAAATCATCCGTTTGCGGAGGATTTGTGTCGGATCCTAATCCCAAAACCCTTGGAAGCAAATGCTTTGTGTCGAAATGTGGCCGATGCAAACAACTAGTTTAGCCAATCCGACACAATCATTCACAAATCTCTCCGCTGCCCCGACATAAATGTCACCATTGTATAGCAGTGGCTACCTATCTGCCGCTCAAGATTGTCAAAATTGCGAGTTAGCACGTGAAATCGGGCGATTTTACGATCTTACAACGGAAAAACGAGTTGGATCGCATGGAAACTCGTTTTGAGCTAGCATGCGGTAGAATCGTATGCATGATATGTCAACCTTTTTTCTCACCTGACCACATGATGCCCTTACCTCAAGTCCTAAATCGAATCGATCACATCTTCCTCCAATAACTGTACCTATGTTGCTTCTGTCATTGCTCGCGTTCACTGTTGCTCCAGTCGCTCGTGTATGCCGCTGTCGCTAAGTTGATTGCTGTTCGTTGTCGTCGAATGGCCGTATGCTGCTTACGCTGCTTAACAATGCTCTCATCTCTCCCTCGCCTTCACTCTTAGCCTCCCCTGCTCATGCCTCTTCTGCTCACGATAAGAATAAGGAATTCCTGTTTAATTCCTCTTCTGTTCACAAACTGAAGGGTAGGCCGCTGATGCTGCTCTCACGTGAGGGTAGCAATTTATTTTCACTAATTCTTAATAGGTTTTGCTTAGCTAGAAGATCATTAATATTATTTATGATTACGAATGAGATGCGACTATTAGAATCTTTCTTATTTTGTATAAGTTTAAATATTTTGACATTTTTAATGTCTTTTTATTTTTCATATCATCTAATATTATATATATATATATATGTATATATATATACTGGCAGAATCCCGCTCTGTGTCACGAATTTTACGCTTTACCTGTTTACCCGGCCTTTCCATGTCGACTCCGATTTACGAGTTTGACAACCTTGTTGCCGCCACATAGTTATGGACTATCAGCCACTAATGAGACTGCCTGCCGCTACTTAGCAGAAATAATTTGCAACCGAACGGCCGCCTGATGCAAAGTTGGAAAATACCCCATCCGACAAATTCCACCGTAAATGACAAAAAAGATTTAGAAAAATACCTTGTTACACAAAATTTGTATTTGAAGATAAAAGAGTGAGATACAAGAGTTGAATTTAACTCCCAAAATATAATTCTCAGTTAAAAATTATCAAAGTATGATACGCATAGACACCAAATCTAGTTCTAAGTCCCAAATCTCACAAGGAACAACAGATAGCCCAAAATAAAGGAGGCAGCTACATCAAAACTCCAGGAAATGCCCTGAAAACTACTGTACTCAACATTTGAACTGCACACAAAATATATCTGTGTTACAAACATCTGCATCATGCAATACTACTTATGCATGAATAAATCCAGAAAGAATCTGCACAGGAAATAAAATCAAATGAATACAACTTATATTTATTGGATCGATATGGAGGAGAAACATCTTTTAACAGTAACCAAATTAGGAAAGAGAGAGAAAGAGATAGATAATAATGACATAGCGTGAGAGAGGAGTAAATTTTCGAAAAGGTAATCCAACTTTAACTCAGTCATTAAATTTTAGTTTGTAACTACATGATCATCCAACTTGTAAAACCTTTCAGATGTAGTCATCGGTCATATCAACCAGCTATCGTCGCTTTCCCAGTTTGCGCTCCTACGTGACCGCCGCTCATGCATATCTCTCCCATCCACATCAATACTCTCTCTTGTGTGGAAAAAATAAATTAATAATAATTAAAAAACATAAAATATAAGATAAGAAAAAGGACAGCAGCCCTTGTTCACAAGGACAACGCCCTTTGCCAGCATGAGGGGTTGCAGCCCCTCCTCCTCTCTCCTCCAGAAGGGGGACCGCAAGAGACGAGAGGAGGATGTCTGGTGGGGGGGTGGGGGAGTCCCTTGTCCCTTTTCTCCTTTTTTTACTTTTTATTTTTAATATTTTTTGTCCACGTAAGAGAGAGAGTATTTCCATGGTGGAAGAGAGAGAAACATGCAATTGGGAAACCAGTGATATCCGATCAATATGACCGCGCATGAAACATTTTATAAGTTGGATGGCCTCTAGTTACGAAATAAAATTTAATGACCATGTTGGTACAAGTGGTTAGATGACCGTTTTAGAAATTTACTCGTGAGAGACTAAGAAATAAATTCTCTAGTTAAGACAAATTTGTATATATAAAACACTAATTAATTTATTGCAGCTATTCAGCATTACACATAATGACCATATCTAACCAATGAGTTGTACTGGTTACACATGTAATTTGTATCAGTGCCCGTTCATATGAGGACCATAAGGATCAACATATGCATACATCAAGCCAATGACTCGCCCTCCTACTTCTAAAGTTCATAGTATCATAGGAGATTATAATCTCTAAGGAAGCAGAGTAAAAAGCTTGCTTCGTCAATTTGGAGTGCTTCAGAACAATGCACAATAAAAAAGGCAATGACTCGTCTTAGAAAAAAAAAAGGCAATGACTCTATAAGATATCACTAAGAATGTCTTATTTCCCATTTCCTCAGTGTCAGAAGGCTCTCAGAACCACATCTATCTTCTATAATAAACTAAAGTTTCCTAATAAGAGACAACAGCATAAGCAATGAAAAAGTTGTTCACTCTATAAAATTCATGCATGCTAACAAAGCTATTACGGCTCTAGATACATAGCTAGCTGTCATATTTATCTCTGCAATATGCTTCCAAATAAACAGCACATTTCTGATTCTGTAGTACTTGATTATCTTACAGGAGCCAAGACATTACTATCACCATTTGGTGATTACCTTTTTTCTTCTTCAAAATAAGTATATCCAAAGTAAGTTAACCTGATCATGTAACCAATTGATACAGCTAAAACTAGTCTGAATTCTGCAGTACGGAGTTGTAGGTAAGAAGTGATTTATTCAACTTTACTATTTTGTTCTATTTAAATGGAAAGGAGGATCCAATGAGTAGTTCATTTTGTGCGCATATGCTACTTAATATTTAATGCAGGAAAAATGCAGGGAAAGGCTCGGCTTCAAAACCGTACATGAAGCTTCCGCCTCATACAGCTCCTCTAGGGATGGGGGTAGGCCCAGCCCAAGCTTGTGCGGTTAACGTTGATGCCATTATGACAACGAAGGGAAAATATTTTGAATTTAAATTATATCAAATTGACCTTTTTCCTAGTTTTCCACACTTCAAACACTAGATTGTCAGAAATCATGCATTCAAAAGAAAAATTACTTTTGAATGGCTGCTAATAGCCAGCATGGACCTGAGTAGGCTGTACTTTCTTTTCTGACTCTTCGCTGCTCAGGATGAATCTGGGCAGGGTGGTTAGGTTTGAATTATGCATGAAAATACTGCTCATGATGAATCTGGGCAGGGTGATCAGGTTCGAATTATGCATGAAAATACAGTATACATAGTTTTGTTGTCATGCATACATCGTTCTACCAGATGTTTATCCTGTGCAAGTTCTTCCTGCACAGTTGTAAAGGATATAAAGAGGCTTCGCCCAGGACACCACAGCTCTTAATTCTGTACTACTTAGTTCTCTTACAGGGGCCAATAAAGAATATTGAAGCAGTTGCCATCTCTATTTGGCTGCTACTAATCACTGGGTAAAAAATAAAGTTGAATCTTAGCGACTAACTAAACTATAAACATGTCATAAAGTTAACCTCTCTCGTTAAATCACTGATCTTTTATGCTTCTGTCCGGATTACTAAATACGAACCGAAACCTAAATACAGAATCAGATCGATTAGAAATAATACACGCAAAAAAGGCTTTGGATTTTTCTTTCAAAGATAACTACTCATGCACGAAGCCTTTGGATTTCCCTTGAATGGGTTTATGGTATCCGTATAGGAGCTCTTACATGACCACAAATGTGACTGGTAGACAACTATGAAAAAGTTAAAACAAATATATAAGATTCATGGAGCAGCAACATCATGTCCACAGATCAACACGAATGAACAGAACAAACCAATTTAAGGAGATGAAATCGAGAAAATGGGATCCTGCTTAAGCCTTGGCATTAAAAAAAATTACAGAGAAAGTACATACAGAAGCTGAAAATTCTTCAATCGAAACATGCAAAGGAAAACATAATAATCCCTCATATCAAACCATAGCCGATCAATTTCGTAAACCAAATTACATAAGGAGATTAAAGGTGCCACAAGAAACATATGAACCCTAGAAATGATGAGGCTTCTTACCTCGAATCGCCTCTTCTTCGTCCCTCCCTCACCACCGCCGAGCCTTCTCCTTGATCACAAAACCCACCGCTGTGGAGCCTTCTCCTTGTAGCCGTCGCAGGCGAAGGGAGGAGACGAGCGTCGAGCGAGCTAAATAAAAAGAAGCAACCGCGTAGCAGGCGAGCGGAGTAAAAAAGGAAAAAAAAAAGGGGTCTTTTTTCCCAAACCTCCGCAAACTATGAATTATTTTCAAGCTCACCCTTAAACTACTGAAATCCTCATTTAGCCCTCTTCTTCTGTTAATTTTAATTCTTATCTATCCAATTACATTTTTAATCTTTGTCATAACTTAAGAAAAAAATGAAATAAATCTTAACGGTAATATATGTATTTCTCATTATTTTTCCTAGTCATTTTATCATCTTAAATATATATATAAGTCTTTTTTCCAAAATATGATAAAGGGTAAATTTATAATTTACAAAAGATAAAATTTAATAGGAAGAGGGATGGCAGAGTAAGATCGAAAAGTTGGAATAGTTGAGGAGAAGCAAATGATAATCTTTATAATGTATGGAAAAAGAGTCTTCAATCTTAATCTTTAGTAGAGGATCGATATTGTAAAATTACTCAAAATTGCTTGCAAGATTATAAAATCTTATCCAATGGTGATTCAAACATTATTATTCCTAATTAATATTTTCCTCTCTTGGGTGATTGCGTATTATAGTTGTGCGCCAATTAGTCTCTCATCATTAGAATTTGAATGTCAAAATCTCAAATTTGACATTTTCAATCTTTATGTCTTGACTATTCTGTTACTCTTGTTCCCAACCTCCCTTGCTGTTTCTTCTCTATATTTGAGTGTGAATTGTTTAAGTTTTTAAATTGAATAATTCATTTTTTTTAATTTTCAAAATATAATATGTTGCTCTATAATTAAAATTTAACTAAGTTAAGGTTTTAAAGTGACACATGTGTAATATACACTCACTTTCCGGCTATATTAGTGCTAGAAATATAATTTTTTACAAGTGTTTTATTACTGTGGTAACATATATTGGAACAGGAGTTAATTACTTATATGGCATGCAGTTGACATATAGAGCCAATTAATATCCGTACAAGTGGCACATAGTTAATGGCAATCGTCAATGAAGAGCCCACCCCTTCCTCCTCTCCTCCTCTTAATTAATTAATTGCCTGCCTTGTGCTTATAAATCACATCTTGTCAAGGTGTCCAAAACAAGGGCGTAGTAGCTTTTGCGGGACAGCGACACATGACAAAAGCTCAATAATTGACCCGCATCCTGCAGCTAGCGGAGTGGAGTCTCCTGCTAGTTCACTCATGCAGCTACCTGCCAACAAATGCAACTTTGTCTTGGCTTAATCATGCTTCAAGGTTCTCCTTCTACATCCTCAACCCTAGTTACAGGAGCTTGTGTTGTGGCCACTGCATGCAGAGAGAGAGAGAGAGAGAGATGGTGGTCACCACCACTTAGCATCACCACATGAATGCTGCAAAGGCACCTCTCTCTCTCTCTCTCTCTCTCTCTCTCTCTCTCTCTAAGTAAAAATCCTTCAAGGTGCATGTGTAAACGGTTTTAATGCTCGCCGTGGACATAGACGACAAGGGCGTACGCTTGGATTTTTTTTATCTTTAATGGCAGGTCGCTGTGAGCAACTTTTTAACGGAAAGCGACTTGTGACATGAACATAATTTTATATATATAGAAGAGGGAGATGTATATTATGATACGTATATGGAGGAGGAGGAGCATTAGGGCCACTTTGGTTTTATTGATGCTTTGTCTTCTTCTTGATCCTTCTCCTGCTAGCTCCTGCAGTTTCCTGCTCCTCCATGATGCTCCATGGACCATTAATTAATTCAAGAATAGTATCAACGCATGCAAGCTTTTACCACAGGGCCTCAGGGAAAGATGAATTTGGAGGCTGCAAGCTGATCTGATGGCACTAGCTAATTTGCATGAGATGAGACCAAAAAAAAAAAAAAAGAGCCACTTCAAAATGTCAAGATTTTTCATGCAAAAAAAAAGTAGCTAGGTGTAAATATACTCCTAATTAAAATAGCTATCCAGGTTTCCTTCCATAGTGATGACCGAGTGTGGTCATAGAAGAATTATGTATGTGTACATGTCAAAAAAAAGGTTCATTCATGGAGGGAATTTGAGATAAAATGTGTGATTTCAGTATTTTGTTATTAGAGAGTTCCAAATGTCTGATGTTTCTTATTATTGTTCATGGCGTCTTTAGGAGTTTTGGACCACTTCATGTCCAGCAACCCTGCCTACAGCTAATTAACCAGTCACATATACTAGCAATTCTTCTGAAGACAAAAGGAGCTCATGGGGGCATGTAATTAACTAGCTATGTGTCGTTATATATATATGTATATAGTTATAGTTATAGTTATAGTTATAGTTATAGTTGAGTACTGCTTTTGTTGTGTGAACAAAATAGAATAAAGGTAATTATCCTATTGATTTTAGGAAGAATAAGTTATTTCACCAAAATGGTGGAAATAACTTATCTCTCAAAAATTCACTATTTATAAAGTTACTTTTTTTTAATTACCAATTGTGTCTTTGATGGATTAAGGTGGAATAAACCTTTATTCTATTTTTTATCCTTAACCAACATCACTTTGCAACAATATAGAAATATATAGTTTAACGGAGGTGAAAATTCTTCATGTATTGCATTGTGTATATGAGTTGATTAATCATTTATTTTAAATCTATAGTTCAGATTAAAATAATCTAAAATTATCTAACTAAAATTTAAAGTTTAGAATATATATAAGTTTATACTATTTTAATATGGATCATAAATGATTAATCATATGAGTGTTTCACAATAAAATATATAAAAGATATTTCACCTTCATTAAATTCATATATATAATGTCATTAATTTCTTTTAGTTTAAATAAAAAAAATTAATCTTAATCTATCTAAATTCACTAATGTAGAAACGTGGGGATGACAAACTGTCCTCCCGTGAAACATTATAATTCTCCCTTCTACATCTAAAAAGAACTTGTTGTGATATGTGTGAGAACAGAAACAAACCTAGCTAAAAAAAATTATAGGACGGGTTAGAATATATTAAAAAAACGTTAAGTAACCAAATATTGACACTAAAATCAGGTAAATTAATTTTATAATAGAAACTTAATTTTGCATGGCCCGTATGAGAAGAGCATTAGAGTGATCAAAACCTAGATGAGCTAATCCCTAAGAAGATATACTCTCAATTTAGGAAAAATCAGAATTAGTAAGATTGTCAAAATGGATGAGAAGTTCGAGTACTCAGATCATATGCTTTAGTTTCTTAAGCAAACTACTAAAGCTCTGCTAACTATTTCTTGAAAAAAAATTTTAAAAAGAAAAGTAAAATTTCTCTATTACGAACATCTTAGGAATATTCTTTAATATAATCTTAAAACAATATGTTTCATCGTTGAAAAATAATAAGAAATAACTGTTGAAATTAGTTGTCACTTTTTTTCCTCAAATTTGAGAGGGGGCATGCTTATTTAATATTAGAAAATGACATCTGGGCTTACTTAGTATTTATGTCACTGCCATAACTAAAAACATCAACCTCATAATTTTTTTGGTATTATTTTTCTCCTAACCCGTTCATTTAATTAGTACAAAGCCAAGAAAAGGATATCTCAACTTAGTCATGGGTTCATGTGATCGGTATGCTTTCTTAATAATAATAATAATAATTATTATTATTATTATTATTATTATTATTATTATTATTATTATTATTATTATTATTATTATTATTATCTTGAGCCGACGATATATTTTTGGGACACATAAATTTGATCCAGAAAAATACTAATGATGAGTAGTTATTGGTAAAGGTTAATTAATTACACTCCACTTCATCTATATTTTTATGGCAGAAATAAGTATATTTTTTTACACTACTCACATTAATATATTAGTTACTACTGCTCAGCCGTTGCTTCTCCACCGGCGAGCCGGCAAGGACCCTAAGCGACAAAAGGAGCTAAAATATAATTAAGAAATAATAAAATAAAGAAGAGACAGATGACGGCCGTCAATCTTCGTCTTGCGCGCTGCCGCATCCCGCCGTTAAGCCGCCTCGTAGACGTGGCAGAAACCGAAACGCAAAGGACGACGTGGCGCCTTCCTTCGCCGTCAGCTTCTCCGCGTCGCGCGCGCGACGCCGACCGCGTGGGTGGGCGGACGCCGAGGTGGACACGTTTCGTCTCCCAATTGGGTACATCATACGATCAATCTATTGGTCCAGAATGGGGCCCGCTAATCGCATCCCTTCTGTAGGCGCAGAGGACCTTTATGCATGAAAGATCGGAGTCGTTGTTTTGGCTTGGGGACGACTGGATTTAGTGGCAGATGTGTTGTCCGCATAATATACGAGTATGAGTTCGTTTCGTTGGGAATGAATCGTCCGTGCGCGTGGGCCGCGAGATCCTCGCACGGATCGCTCGGTGGATTGGAAAAATCTAGAAGAAAGAAAACATCAATAATTATAAATTTAAGTAGGAGAAATTTGGTTACTGGCAGTCTGGCATTCAACTTTTGGTAACCGTGACGCTTGATATCAATTTTTAGACTTTATATCAAAACAATCCTTTTCTTATGGCCTAAGAAAATATCGATAATTATTTTCACTTTTACCTTGATTTATTATTTTAATCCAATAAATTTATTTATTGGATATAGATTATTATTATTTATTAAATTTCAAGTTCTTAAATTTTATCGTACTTATATTCAAATCTTTTACTAATATAACAGAGAAATATAAAATACTAAACTTCGAATATTATCGGGGGCGGACCCACAAAGACAGGGGAGGGGACACGACCTCCTCAACTTTTCGATGTATTAAGTATATATATTATATATATATATATATATATATATATATATATATATAGTTAAAGTTAAAATATAAATAAAATATTAAAAAATTATTAAAATTATGTATAACTTAAGTGAATAAGTGGGTTTGATTTATATTAAACTATTTAGGATTTAAATTCTATTACTGACTTATTATTTTGATCCTCCTCAATTTTTATTATTTTGCTTCTGTGCATTTTTTGTCCTTCCTATTTTTTATCCCTGGACCCGTTCCTAAATATTATTGATGTTTTAAAAATATAAATTTATTTCTTAAAGTTGAGGTACTAATTATATCATGATAAAGATGTGCAAAATATGCAACAATATAAATCATTAGCTTATATGGATTCAATAAGGTCATTATGTAATATGTATATATGAATTACAGAAAATTTACTGCCATTTTTTTTAGATCATGATGCACTCGTGTATATAAAATGAAAAGAAATTATATGCAATCAATCTTTGCGTGCAAAATCATTGGACACGTGAAAATTTAGTGGTCTTGAGTGTTTCACCATCATCAATAATCTAATTTCATAACCGGGAGTGATACGACCATGCTACTTATGTATTATGATTGTGTTGCATTTATATAGTACACTACACTATATGTTTTATATCCGTACATATTCTTGCATTATGGATCTTCACAGTTATAATACAAAAAGTAATTTGAATAAAAGAGAATTTCTTTTTCAAAGTCTTCTTCAGGTAATCTTGTTTCTTTTTATAATTTGTTGTTATGAAATAATAACATAAACTTATAGAGATTTTACTTGTGAACGTATAAAAGTGTCAAAACATGTAAATTTTGAGTTTATTTTTTTTGAAAAAAAAAATGAGGATGTATAGCACTTTGTACTGCACCTCATGAAGCACATCATCTTGGCTATTGACTTTAAATCAACCGGTCATATTTGATCCAACTAAAATGGAAGGATAATTAAATCTGATAATTGAGTTAGAATCAATGATCAAGATGATGTATTTTATAGGGTGAAGTGTAAAGTGCTATGTACCCTCGTTAACCTCTCTCTTTTTTATTATTTATTTCATGCTTTATCATCATTATTATTTTAGATTAGTTGGTATAAAATTTTATTTTTTGGTACCATTGTTCCATCAAGTTGTATCAAACCGAAGGGTTCTTATGAGATTAGTTCGTTTATTGTGTAATATAATATGATAGGAAAAAATACAATCAAACTTGAAATCTCTTATTTGAATGGGACAAACTTTGCACTTGAAAATTAAAGACGAAAGCAATGTTGATCAAGGATTATTGTGTTATTGCAGTTTTAATAAAGAAAATAAAATCTTAAAACGTGTCAAGTAAACAATTTATTGAGAAAGATGAATAGACACTAACACATTTTGTTTAACACTAAGTCTGAAACTATTGTGAAGGGTTGTGAAAAAATTAAATAACATGTACGAGGGAAAGTTTTTATCAATAAACTTTTTCTATGATGATAGTTGTACAAATTAAGAATGAAAGATGATATGCCAATATAAGAGCATCTAAATTAATTTAACTCATTTGTCAGCAAGTTAGTAGTTGTTTGTCAAAATTGATTACGATGGCAAAGTAAGTCTTTTACTTTGTCCTATGTTGACATTATGAGATAATTTGATTATAAGTCTTAGTCATGTTGCAATTCTTGACATCGATTTTGTGGTAGCTACTCTCTTTACTAAAAAACTGAGAAGACAACATAATAATGGTTCATCGGACGATACAATGGTGGTGTGAGGTAGGTCACTGGATAGAGGTAATGGTAAGATGTCCAAATTTAAATCGATAATTAAAGGAAAAGAAGAATGTAAAATGTTGGTCTTGTGAAAAGATAAATAATGTAAAGAAAGACTGTAGACTGAAAGGAGGTGATAAGATAGAGATTAGTTCTTTCTAATACGAAGTGATAGAAAGTACTTAATCCAGAGAAGAACATAAGAATGTTTTAGCTATTTTGGATAAGTCGGAACTAGTGAATCAATGAATATTTTATTATGTTGCATCATTTCAATTGACTACTTATAGGGAGTGGTTTCAAACTTATAGGCTCATTAATGATGTAGTAGTCTACATGAGATATAATGGATCTTGTGAAGCAATTAGAGTTGATAATGTGATAATTAAGGTGTTTGATGAATGTATTTGTACTATCACATATGTTAGAAATGTTTTGCCACCTCAAAAAATTGTCTCTTGTCATTGAAAAATTTTGATCTACAAAGTTTGGTTAATAGGTCATTAATAGTTTCGCTCAATCCAGAAACTTCTAAAGAGGTTTGGTGTGGTATATTGATGTAAAATGTTGGTTAAGATAGAAAATGACATTGGGTTTAAACATAGATTAAGGCATAAAGGCATGATCAAGCTTTTGTAAAAAATATCTTCACTTCAAATTTTAGTATTTATAAACCTAGCACACTCCTCCAATCACAAGTATACGACAATCGTCGAGTATTTCAGATATCGATCCAAAGAAAAACTTTGTTTTCACGCATTTCCTTCCACTTTTCCTCAATCAATCTTGGGTTGGGCTTGACACTAGAGGTTCAAGCTCAATCTCGTAATAGGTGAGGGGTAATCAATTGAAAGTAGAAATGAGTTTTTGAATTTTTAAAATAGAAAATATAGAAATTAAAAGAAAGATAAATCTAATTATGGGAGGACACCAGAACCTTGGGTTCACTTCTAAATCTCACACATCCGCTCTTTGACGTGTATATCTAAAAAGTCACTCAGGCCCTTACACCACGGGTCAAGGCAATCCCGCTTTCGCGGTGATTGCTCTACCCTTCACCTTCTCACTCTCGCGGTGAAGGCTCAAGGTTTGACGAAATATAATCTGGCCATAGTCACACACTCTCTCTCAGGGAGGAGAGCTCACCATCTTAAATCACGATAAAAGAATTAAATCTTGACAACCAAGTTCCAGAGGGTACCGCCTCTCAGTGTGCACTGACCTCTTTTCCTGTGGGGACCTAAGGGTTCAGCTAGAGTACTCTCTCAGGTCAGAGTATAACCCCGCTCTCGCGATGGTCACCTAATCAGCAAGCCCTCACTTTCGTGGCGTATGCTCGTGGTCCGATTAAGATATTAGTTCCTCAAGTTATCTATCAAGCCTCTTTCGAGATCAAAGTCATAACTTGATTCCCCTCTTTATCCAAATCTACAAGTCAATTCAAGATTGTTGTTGCTCGCTCTGGGTCAAACTCCGAAGGTAGGGGCCGACTCTCACCTTACCCCTATCTCAGAAGGTATAGCCCAGACTAAAATTCTCTCAAATTTCATCGCTAATCTCTCGGCTCACTGTGTGAAGGTGGCAACACTATATGACCCTTGCGGACAGTGCACACTTGGGAAGAATTAAGTGAACAATAGGAAAACACAAACCATAATCCAAAATTCATAGCGCAAGATTAAGTAGGCAATATCGAAATAAAAACTTAAAATATTATGTTAGATTAGATAAGAAACAAAGATTCCCCCAGGATTCCGGCAATAAGAATCTAGCAGGACATCTTGGGGCTAATAGATACAAGTTCAAAATGTCGTTCGGCCAACATAATTCCTTGCCAGAATAAAAACTAAGTACAAAAAGAAAAACTAAAGTTCGTCGGTGTCCATCCCCCTCCCCCCTTTTTTTCCTCCTCTTCCCCTTCTCTTATATGGTCTTTCGTGTCATTTTCAGGCTTTAGCAACTGATTCCCCAAAAGGAGGTTCACCTAGTCAGCTCCACAAAATTCGGGCCGACAATTATCTTGGTCCTCAGCTGCGACAAAGAAAAAAGATATTTGAATTTCAAACACGTCAAATGTCTAAAACAAGGAAGTTAATTATAATCCCTCTAAAATTTGTTCAAAATTCTATAATTCAAATATAAAAATGCTGAATATTTTAAAATGTGGAAAATAAATATAAAGTAGTTCATAATATTTACAAAAATAGAGCTTGGCTAGCTTTTAAGAGGCTGGGTTCGGCTTTTTGGTATACATTTTCTTGTCATTATATACATATTTATTACACTTTTTTTGTGTGTTTGATTGTAATGCATATATTTAGATTTCTAAAGATGAAAGACCAAGCTTGATAATAACTTCGGAATATGTATTTTTCTCGGCTATGCCACAAGGATAAAATTATATATATTGTGAGATTCTACTATTCGTAAGGCAATTGTAAGTCGATACGTTATTTTTTATGAGAATTCTTTTTCATAGCACATCAAAAAAATAAGAAAGCAGAAATGTTTCATTTGACCAAATTATTCGAGATGATCATAAGCATATGGATGATGTCATTGATAAGGAGGACGATGAGCTTGTTATTGATGTTTCACTGATTAAAGTTATTATGAAAGGCATTCTAAAAGAAATGTTCATCCATTGGTTAAACATAATGATTATGATACTTCTTGAAATTTAACCATGTGAGTGCATATGTTGCTCTAACAAAGGATTACGGGTCTATTTTTCGAGAGGCTTGTGAATAAGTTTGTGCAGGAAAATGATGCTGCAATATGGAAGAGAAGATGAAATCATTGTATAAGAATAAGACTTAGAATTTTATGTAATTGTCGAAAGGACAAAAAGTAATTAGTTGTCATTAGGTTTAGAAAACCAAGAAGGATTTAAAGGGGATAAATTGGTGATTAAATGATATGCTCAAAATTTTGATATTGATTTTAATGAAATATCTTCTCGTGTTATTCATTTGACTACTATCAAAATTGTGTTTGGCATGTGGTTATTCATGATTTGGAATTTGAACAATTATTGTGAAAACTACGTTCTTGCATGGTGATAAGAGATTTTTTTTGGGTACCCACTCGGGGCCCCAACGTCCAGGGCTATTAGCACCTGACTAATCCGGAGTCGAGAGCAAAGAATGGTATCCATCTGACCAAATTGATGACTCCGGACTCAAACTCGGGGTTACTAGCTCTCGATCCTTCAATCCGGGACACATCACTGCTAACCAGGTGTACCAACTAAACTTGGTTGGTGATAAGAGATTTATATTACATGATCTAAAGGCTATATTGAAAAAGATAAAAATGATTGGTTTGTCGATTGAATATATCTCTTTGTGGAAGTATACACTTATACGATGGTATAAACAATTTAATTCTCCTTTACAAAAAAATTAAGTTTTGATAGATGTGAAGCTGATCATACATATGTGTATTACTATCGTGTTGACAACTTTTGTATTTTGTTACTATACGTTGATGACACAACAAGCAAAGAATAACAAAGAGAGAATTTATATATTCAAAGTTCAATTGACCGGGTAGTTTGATATGAGGGACTTTGTTATGAATCATAATAAAATAAGATACATAGATAGATAAGTAATAGGAAGGTCTGGTTGTCTCGACAAAATTACGTCGAGAAGATTTTGTGGCACTTGAATATGCAGATTGCTAAACCAGTAAGTATTTAACTTCCTATGCACGTAAAACTATCTTTTACAATACCCTAAAAATAAAGCATGAAAGACAAATGTCTTCAATATCATACTCATCAGTAGTGGAAAGTCTTATGTTTGCTATGGTCTAGACCGAACATTGCACAAGCAGCAAGAGTAGTGAGTAGATCTATGACAAATCCTAATAGTGATCATTGGGCTACACTAAAGTGAATACTCGAATGCTCGAAAATCACTCCCAATCAAACTTTATTTTATGATATGGAAAGTTTGAATTGTAATAAATATGTTGATGCAGATTTTTTTGGTGACTTAGACAAATACAAGTCTATTGTTTGTTATTTTTTTTCCCATTGCACTAAAAATATAAACTATAATTAGTTGTTGCATTTTCAACAACAAAATCAAAATACATAGTAGTTACTTATATTTGCAAATTGTACCTAGTTGGATATATTATTTGAAGAATTACAAAATATGCATATATTGTGATAGGCAAAGTGCATTGCATCTTCTAAGGAACACCATTTTTTATGCTTGGACTAAACACACGAGTATTCACTATCACTTTGTTCATGATGTAGTGAATAGGGATGCTATCTAGTTATAGAATATTCATATAAATTCAATCATGCAGATATGTTGATGAAATTGACAACTAGCGAGCAGATAGATCGTTCTAAGACTCCTCTCGAACTTCATGCCACTTGTTTTGTGGCTTAACAACAAGAATCTCCTATTGTTGCTTAGTTGTTGGCAAGTTTATTTCAAGAGAGGATATTATTAATGTTAATAATGCCTTGAATCTTAACCCAGTGGGAATTCATATGACCCCTGCACATCACAATCACTCGAATAATTAGGGCGGCGGAGTCGCCCATCTCATACGGGAGTCTCGTTGTTCGGTCAGCGAGCCTGAGGGGGTATAGTGGGGATCCCCCTACGGAGGCTCAAGGGTGGAGCCCCCAAAATTTAGACAATCTTAGGGCTTAAGTTTCCTATTTTATATTGGGAGTCCATATATAAACTCCTAAGGTTTGGATTATAATCTATCTTGTATCATCTACTATTTTTCCACATCAAAGAAAAAACTCTAGCCGTTGCCTAAAGACGTAGCCCAGTTAAGGATGAATCTCGTAAATCTGTGGGCCTTCTCTGTGTGTGATTTTTCTCTCTCACATATTTTCCGTAACAATTGGATTTAAGATAATTTTTTTAGTCTCATTACAATAACACATTTGTGAGGACAATTTTTTTTAAAACCAAGTCAAGCCCCTTGCATAGATTAGAATTTGTGTCAAATTTTGACTTTTATATTTATTATGCTATAATTATAGAAGAATATATTCTTGGGAACATATGTCCTGTAGACATCTTGGAGGTGTAAAGAGAAAAAAAGTTGATGAATGAAAGTTAGAGAGAAGAATAAAAGAATACTTTTCTTTTCGGATTCTTCCTCAAATAATCTTGTTCCTCTCTTGTATTTTTTATTTATTTTGTTCTCAAATCAATAATATAAGTTATGAAGACCTTACTCATGGATGAAGGCCAAAGTGTCAAACCACGTAATTTCGTTTATGTTCTATTTACTTTTCTTACACAATTTATTTTTTGTGTTATATTATTGTTTTACATCAATCATTATTATCAATCACCATTAGTTGGTACAATGTTCTTAATTTTTGTACCACTATTCCATCACAAATAATTATTACATTAGTCTTTATATAAGTATTCCCCTCTTAGAAATCAATTTCGTAGTGTGAATTTTTAACAATTAGATGAGTTCAACAACGAATAAAGAGCTGACTCTATCCGACCACTTTATACCAAGTAGTCTATATATTGCTCGTGAGCTGTCAGGTACCAGTCTCGCAAGAGCAGGTGACTTTTGGTAAAAGCCTAGGTTTATAAGCACTACAAGAAAATTCATAATTTGCGACGGCACCTCCTTGCAAAAACACTCGTTGCATATTTTTTGCGACGAAAGCGTTACACTATATGGTGACATTTTCGTTGCAGAAAATCTGCGACGAGCAATTTTGCGACAGATATGCGACGAAGAAGCCATTGAAAATTGTGAATTTTCTTGTAGTGAAGAAATCAAAATTCCTTTTCATATTTTTAATACTCATATCATGTATGTACAAACAACTTTTGACATGATCATCACATATACATAGAAAAGAAGATATTTATTTAGCTTTGTCAAATTTGAGTGAAAGACCTCGACCTGTTGCATGTGCATCATCCATATGAAATTTAAGTTAGATAAAGTGATCATCTCTAATTACTTGTCTTTACATTTTCATTCTTCATAATTAGGATATTAGGGCACTAGGGATGAAATGATTGAATCATGCTTTGTGCAATATTAATAAAAAAATGTAAAGATAACATAGAAACTGGTTTCTGAAAAGATCCTTCTACCATGTCACAACCCTAATAATTTCTTGTGCTGATTGAATAGATGCACAAGGAGATGAAGTCTTAAAACTTGAAAGAATCAATTAGTGAGTGGCTTTTATTCTCTAGTTATGATTTAGTACATATTTATATTTTATTTAATCCAACTTGGAATAAAAGGCTTGAAAAAATGAGTATTTAAATAATTAGTGCAGGGATTAGTGCATGACTTTTGAAGAAAAAGGATTTGATTAAGGAAGTGACCTCTTAATGTCATCATGTTGTTGCCTAATATGAGGCAGCCACATATGTGGCTTGTCTCCAATGTGCACACAGTGCACGAGTACTTTGTGGAATCCAACATGCTAAAAGCCTAAAGAAGTTAAAAGGTCCAATTGAACCATATATAATCAATTTATTTGTTGTACCAAGTTGAAGGTTTTTTTTGTTATATCTTTCTCTCTCCCATGTTGGATAAAGGATTACAGCTTGACAAGCATCAACAGGTTAAGGCTATTTTGTTTTTTTTCATTCTTTTCTTATTAGTTTTTATTTGTCATGGATTTAACTTGTTCATATGTCGGTTGTATTCCAAATGTACTATGAATGAGAAGTTCCATGTTGTATGTCTTCCACTTTAGTTATTGATTTGAGTTCATATGTAAAAAGGAGCATAAAAATAAATAAATAGGGCATACTACAATTGAAGCTAGGCGTATACAACTCATTTGAACACTGATTGGAATCAATGTAAATGAAAAATAGATAGCTTTATAGTACAATTATAGATTAATTTATTACTCCATGGGTTTAAAAATTATAATATTTGTTTTTCAAAATCCTATACTATTTCAGGCTTTATTCAAAATGCTAATATATAAGGATCTACTAAGAGATTAAATATTTTCTTGAAGGGAGAAAATAACATATATCATTGCATGCATTTGCTTCTTGAGCGTGTAGGAAGAAAGATCTCAAGTTTGGAAGCAACAAGAACAGAAAGCACCAAAGAGTCTCGTTTCATCAAACATCAGCTTAGTATGCAATGAACTATTTATAATCTATAAGACATTCATTTGGAAATAGCAATTAGTATTGAACAACTACATGTTAATCAATCGCCATCAAATTGTAATTCATGCACCCAAATCTTTGATGTATTTGAAAAAAATTAGCTGAGGACCAAGGTACAAATAATTATGTATAAAATTCAAACAATCCAGAGGAGAGGAGGCCATGATGTTTGCTTCCCTTCCCCGCCACATGACTGGAAATTAATATTAATGTACTCAGCCAATAGAAATCTTGGTCCATCAAAATTGCCAAAGTGGACAATAATTGCTAGATTCTTTGCAAGCAACGCATTCATCCTTCCACAGTTAACTAGTGACCTATAATAAATAATACAACCAAAGCCGTCCATTATATTACAACCACCATTTTTTACCCCTTATACTGGAATTAATGTAAAAGTTAAATCTCAAATTGCAGTTGCTACCACTCACATATATGAATTGAATTCTATATATAGTTGAAAAAAAGTGAACCAATTTTCTTTTCCAATCGATATTGGAAATGAATTGTCAGTTTACTATGCAAATAAACAGTTGAAACTATATATTTCTTGTCACACCAAAAGGTATTACTATACTACCCCCCAATCACAGGATCATTTAAAAAACGAATAATTTTTTTGGCCACCCAGTTAATGAGGAACAGTGGAAGTTAGGTAGGCAAGAGTAGGCAAAAAAATAATCACAAAAGAGAAAATAAAGATAGGCAAGAGTTAGCTGGTTCCTTTCAAAAGGCAAAGTTTCATAAAAAAACTCCTAGAAGAGAGCTCATCGGTCCCTTGATCAACACTTACAGGTGAATGCAATTGTATTATATTATGTGCAAAATGACAACAGGAATCATGTCTACCCAAAGCAAACTTAAACCCTTTATTGATTGTAAGATCAACTGGCCAATGGAGTTGTGTCGCTGCTGCTTAAGGAATTCAATTAGTGCAAAAAAAAAGTTAGATTCTTGTGCAACTTTGTGATTCTTAATGCATAGAGCTTTTGACCAGCCTCGCAAACAAAATGCACATACGTCAGTCGATCTAAGCAATCATTTAATTCTTAGTTTGCGTTTGTGGAATTCTGAGCAACCAAATTTGACTTGGAGATGTGATCACTTTACGTTGGATAGAGAAATTTATATGATGTACGTGTGCGCAAAGGAAACGGTGAAGGGTGACCAGATCTTAAGCAGATGTATCTGAGGACCTTGACTCCGTGTTTCAACTTTTCTCCTAAATAAAATTTCTTGAGAATAATCACACATCGACTATGAATAAAAAATTCTTAGATAAAATCTGTCGTCTTCTTTATTTCATTAACTTTATTTTATAGTTAAGATATAAAGGTAATTTAGTTTGACATAATCGTAAATCTAAAATATAAATAATGATAATTAAAAAATATGATATGATTTCTATTTACAGTAATTATTTTTCTTTAGTTTGAATAAATATAAATAAAATTCTAAAAAATGAATTATGATGTTTAATTGAAACTAAAAATTTGATATAAATATTCAGTTAAAATAAAATATTATTATATATTAATAAATAAATAATTAAGTAAAATATAAGTGAATTTTAATTTTTTTTTGTATTTTTCTTATTTTTTGATGTTAATGTACTTACCGATAATTGCATTTTCAGCATAATTTCTTATGTAGTAAATATAATTTTTGCTGTAGTTAACTTTACGTAAAATCAAATATGAGATTCCTGTTTGCAATACCACCAAATACATCAAACCAAACACACCTGTATATCCTGCCTGTTTCAATGCACACTCTTTTCTACGGCAGATGCTCCTATGACAATTTTAAGAACATAATTTTAGGTGCCCGTTCTTTTTTCCGTCTGTTACACTGCATGAAGATGGTAAAATAATACATATTTATTCGCATATGTCATCTAATGTTAAACAGCGAAGAAGATTTTGGCTAATGTTGTAGAAGGTGAACTAAATCGAACAACGAATAAATGCAAAAGTTTTGCTTGAAGTAACAATGACACATTTAAAATCAGATGGGCATGGCTAGAATTGAACATTAGTCCTGCAAAACTTTTGGATCTACACATGCTGTACATTGCGAGAAGTCAATAAACAAAGGGAAACTCATCAAAGAAAACAAACCCATTAAAGCTCAAACAAGAAATTTATGACCTCAACCAGAGGAAAGTTTATTGTCGAATCCGTTTGGTGTAATCACATGTTTTTACATGAAAACAAGTGCTGCTGGTGTATGTCAAAAAAAAGGAAGCTCGCTAGCCTGGATGCCTCTAGCCTCCATAGTTGGTCATGCCTTAGCACTATGGTGCAAAAACTAACCTGAATGTTACAATAAATTAGGTTGCACATCAGGGATAATACAATCTCTTTGGTTGGAAGGAGCCACTCAATATGGAACAACAATACGCCATACCTAATTTCATAACCTCAGTTACTCATCCTGGATGATTACAGTTTCCTCAGCTACTGCCCAACGACACTCATCTGGTTTCTCATAACATAACGACGGACAACAGCTCTGCAATAAGTCAACAACGTCGGAAGATGACATTTAAATATGAGTCGAAACAACATTTGATGGATAAGAATATAGCAATGACATTATTATTGTTCCTACTTGACTGCTATGACTAACTGAAACTATAAGAATGCTTTAAGATGTCATTAATTTATGGAGAATCCCCTTAATGTACTATTTATGACTAACAAATACAAATGTTTATCATGTATCATTGATAACTAGTTTTGATTGGCCACATCTTTAAGTTTTTGCATTTGGAAGTAGACGAATGGAAGAATCCAATATATAATTTACAAACATCATTGTAGATTTGTAGCCTATAGAGGAGACTGTTACTGCAGAAGGTGTTTTACAAGAAGAAAATATGAACACTTCATGCCCTTAGATAATTTATCTCAGATTGAAGTTAACAACTATAACAAGGTTCTGATGCTGTCAATTTAGACTCTTGATCAATGTCAAATGTGTTGTTGCTTCTACAATCTTCCTACCATCATATCACCATATTCATAAACAACATTCTCCCCTAATGAATCTCAAACTGTGATGGATCTGTTGATGGTTCTACCTAAACCCAGGTTTGAACAAAATAGATGAGATTTGTATTGCTACCATGAGAAAGGATGTACCATACTTCGTGTAAATTCTAAGCTAATTCTTTGATGACTGAGAGGTCACATGTGCAACTTATGGGAACAATCTATCTGTGAATGCAAAAGGAAGACACACTATGCTCCCTCAATCTGCCCCAATAGTCCACGAGCACTTAATGAACATAGCTTTAGAATAGAGGTAAAAGACTAAGACGAACTTTTTTCAAAGTGATTGCATCTGAGCATTTTCAACTTCTGGAACCTAGACATCTTAAACAATTGAATAAATGCCTGCATCATCTCGAGAAAAATTAATAACAGATGTCAACATATGGTTCTTGTGTACATCTGATATGCTTTCTTCATATATAGATATGAGAGTAAGGTGGGCAGCAAAATTTCGGCACATTCCCCCATATGGATCCCACCTCACTGAAACCATGCCTTCTAAAGTGGGACCACATGAAGCTGTCTGAATATGCACCTTAACCCCTCTCTCTCTCCACACACACACACACGCACACGCACACACGCACACACCCACACCCGCACGCGCGCGCGCGCACACACAATATATATGTGTGTGTGTATATATATATATGAGTCATCCAAGTATATTATAGAAAGAAAAGAATATGCAAGTGTATGGAACACCAAATGATATCCTTAGGTAAGCATAGAACCCAGGTCTTCTCACAAAAACAAAACTCGTTCATGGTCTCCCTGGACTCTTAGTAGTGATGCATGATATATGATATTCTCAGCGTAACTCCTATTTTCCCTGAAAATGACCCCATTTCTTTCTAAGCTATAGCCCAAAAAACTGCTTATGGCAGGATCTACTGATGTGTAGAACAATAAGGCCCTGAACTTGAGGTCTGACCATCCAGAAGCTCATCCAAAAATCAATTATCATGTGTAATGCAACCCAGTTGCACTTGCCATCCATCACTTTGAGTACCGGCCAATTAAGAAATAAGTGATCAGTTTCCTCATCCCCAATACGACAAAGCACACAGCTAATGTCTGATATGAGTATGCATCTCAACTAGTACACTTTAATGCCAAGATATAACATGTTACAAGTAGCATTGACCAATTAGACTTCTAGCTAATA
Source organism: Pontederia paniculata (assembly GCA_001647135.1). NCBI lineage: Eukaryota > Viridiplantae > Streptophyta > Magnoliopsida > Commelinales > Pontederiaceae > Pontederia > Pontederia paniculata. Next base: position 56,152 of record LTAE01000388.1, on the reverse strand, counting down.
ATTTCCTTTCTGTAATAGGCAGAACAATATGAGAAAATGCAATGGCTATTGGAAAAAGAAAGAAAGAAAAACATAAGTAGAACCAAAAACTGGAAATTTATTATTTGTTGATGATGATTGCATCTGTTCATGTTGGCAAGCCTCATTATGAAAGATTTTTTAGCAAGAGTTACTTGTTTTTAAGAGAGATTAACAAAGATTTATAAGACCTCGAACTACTGAAAGTAGGGATTTTAACAGAATCAAGAGTATAAGATATCAGGCTTCTAGAATGAAACCGGGTTTCGCTTTCAAAAAGTGGAAATTTTGTGAAGATAGATGGATACCACATTTCAAAATGCATGCATAGCTAAACATCATCTTGGAGTCGATGCATTTACTTATGTAAAAGACTTCACCTTAATTCATGTCTCCTTCCCCATCTATCCTCTCTCCCTTCCAATCTTCTCACTTCTCCTTTCCTTCCCTCGACAAGCATCCTTAGTGCAACAGGCAAACTTTCTCCTACTCTGGGCAAGATCGGTTGACAGTCTCGCCAGTGGTTTGCTGCATGAGGTGATGATCCTATTCCCACTCCCTCACCCACATCACCGGTGTGCCTTTCCAACTGTTCTGTACCGCCGGCAATCTCTGCTTGTCGTGCCTTACTCATCAACAAGCCTCGTTTCTCTGATATTCCGGAATCGGATGGATGGACCCGAAGGACTCGAGAATGTAGGAATGCTACACATGGAACAGAGATGCTGCACAACATCATCTGCTACCGATGTCGTGGTCGTAGTCATATGCAGCGTTCATGCTGGGAACCCATGAGATGCTTAAAATGTGGTATCATGGGACATAGGAAGGCTCATTGTCCCTCAAGCTACAAAGTTAACCAAACCGGCAAGGACAAGACCCAAACATCTCCTTCACAGCAGCCTGTCAACACCTCCAAGCCTGTGGAGGTTATTGCACCATGGGGTCCTAACACGCCTGTTGCGCAAGAGTTTCTGAACCAATGTCTGATCGGTGAAACCTCCCAAAAGAATCCGTACATGAGGAAGATATAGGAGGCCATGGAAAGACAACTGTCAGGTCCTCTACATCTTTCTCCTTCAAGGACATGGGAAAGAACATACTCTGGTTGGGGAATACAGAGCAACGACAAAATCTAATATCTTCGCCGACGGTTTGGGATGAGGGTGAATATATAAGATGGACACCGTGGTCAAATGAACTTGGTGGTGTGCCAAGGAGGGAGAGGCGTACGATGCTGGTCCTCATTGATGGTGGCCCTCTTCATCTGTGATATGCTGAGGTATTAATGGCCCTCATCCACCCTTTTGGCCATCTCAGAGAAGTTTATGTCTCAGCAATTGGTTCTCATGATATTTGCACTATTTGGGCATCCATTGAGATACAAACCCATAGTCTCATGCCGAACTTGTTGCAGCTACAGTCGTCAGGATTTATGTATCCGATCACAATAACTCTGGTTGTCGATCCTGCAACACGTCGATCTTGGGCTGACATCACCGGCATCAGCATCTCCCGGCCTTCGGCTACCGGCAGATGGGAATGGCATCAAAATCCAGCCACATGTCCCACCAGACAGCAGGTGGCGACAGTTTGGAAAACCAAGGGAAATCCACCCCACCTCGACAAGGAAGAGGCAAACGTGAAGAATGGGGTTTGCAGCAACACGTGTCAGCCACGTAGGTGTCCTTCGCAACAAAAAATATTGATGATTACAGACTGGTGTCATCAGGAAAATGCCATGGTGGGCCTCCCTGGAAACAAGGCGCCGGGAGGAATAACTGAGCCCCAATCTACATTGGGAACCACTATGGCAGTGGAACCAACGAGATTGGGGCTATGGCTGTGGATCTCCATCAGGATGGGCCTACAAACGAGTTACCGAACCCATCTGTAGAATTAAAATGGGCCAGAAGTGGGTTGCATGGAGACTCTCCAATGGTGGTGACTCCTCGACAAATACAAGCTGTGAAACATGGATAGGTCTTGAATGATAGGTCTTCGGGCTATGATGAGCTGACTGATCAGGTACACAAGGGACTGGATGGTTGTATGGAGAACGTGACGGTGCCATCACCTGCACCTAATGGCTCCCAGCCTCTGTGCTCTATGGAGGCTGTCCGAGAAGTGGCGACGGCTGTTTATGTACGAGAAAGGAAAGTATACACTAGAGCTGGAACATCAGGTACCAAGAAGGGCGCACGACTGGGAGTTCTTACCAGGTCGATGTGCATTGGGTCCACATCTGTTTTCAAATGAAGGTCCTTAGTTGGAATGTGCGGAGTCTGGGTGATGTGCGGCGCCGAAGAATCCTGGGAAGTTACATTAGAGAATGGCAAGTGGACATCGTGATGTTTCGGGAAAATAAGTTAACTTCCTGATCTCAACAGATTTGGGGTCAGATTGGTGGTACTTACATGAACAGTTTTGGTATTAGAATCAAATGGACGTTCGGGTGGATGTTTGATTGGTTGGAAGGATGAGCTGTTCAGCTTGGAGTCTTCTTTTTCTGGACGTTTCTGTATAACCCTGGTGCTTATATCATCAAAAGATCACAACCGAACGTTAATCACTTGTGTTTATGGACCGGTGACAAATATGGATCGGCGGGACTTATGGACAGAACTGAATGATATTCGCGGACACCACTCAGATCTAGCTTGGCAGATTGGAGGTGATTTTAACGCGACATTACATGTAGATGGCAGACCAACCTCTTATCACGGCAATGGAGGTGCTTTGAGGGGCTTTCGTGATTTCATTGGACAGCAAAACTTGATTGATGTACCAGTGACAAATTGTAAGTAAACGTGGCGCAGTTCTGCTTCGCCGCTGGCCAGATCGAAGCTCGATCATTTTCTTTGTTCGGTGGACTTGGCTGACCGCTTCCCACTTATGAATGTGGCAGGACTTGATCGCCCCTTTTCAGACCACACACCGATTTTGTGGTGGTCTGGTGTGGGTGGTAAGTATGGCACTTATTTTAAGGTGGAGAAATCATGGTTCACGGATTCAAACTTTAAGGAGATGGTGACCGGGAAATGGAGAAGTTTCCCAAGCTCTACTTCGGCAACCAGAACTATGTTCATTAAGCTTGAGATGCTCAGAGGCTTTTTACGGAATTACAAACATGACTGTACGATATGAATTTATAAAGGAGGAATGAGGCCCTGGCTGGAATAAGACGGATCGATCAGATGGAAGATTTTCGAACTCTGACGAATCAAGAAATTGAGAGGAGGTTCTATCAGAGTATGGTTAAAAAGGAAGACAACAGGATGGAGACAACGGTCGAGACAGCTATGGCTGAAGGAGGGGGATGCAAACACCCATTTTCTCACCTCAGTGCTAGCGGTTGACGAAGAACAAATAGAATTGACAGCATTTCCGTTGATGGCATAACATATCAGGATAACGAACAAATCGGCAAGGCGGCTGCAGATTACTTTCGATCTTCCATGAGAGGTAGAAGTCGCGGTGCTTGGTAGTGGATGGGCCATGATGTGAACCGTCTAGCTGAAAGCCAGAAGTCCCCTTTGATCACCCCATTCACCGAGAGGGAGGTCTGGGATGCGCTAGCAAGTTTGAAAGTGAATGGATCCCCAGGACCCGACGGATTCCAAGTGTTTTTCTTTCGTGAATTCTGGCCTCTTCTAAAGAATGACATCATGCAGGTTTTTCAGGAATTCTAGGAGGGTAACAATGGTTTTGAGAGATTGAATCGCTTCTACTAATTTATTATCCTGAAGAGGCCATCCCCTGAGGAATTCTCGGACTACTGACCCATTGCTCTTTCAAATACCCTCTATCTATTAATCATGAAGGTGCTGGCAAATAGGCTTCGTATAGTGATGGACGATCTTATTCTGCCGGTCCAATCGGCCTTCATCCAAGGTAGAGCAACTGCTGATAGTTACATCATGGCGGAGAAGAAAGAACAAAAAAGGATTTATGTGGAAAATTGATTTTGAAAAGATGTATGACTCTATTGATTCGCTCATTGAAAGTACTTGGTTTCCTGCCTCTTTGGATCATCTGGATGAGAAGATGCATCTCCACCTCATCCTTTTCTGTGCTTATTAACAGTTTACCGGAGGGAGGATGGATTCAGCCGCAACGAAGGATACATCAAGGCTGCCCCTTGGCCCCTCTCCTTTTTGCAATTGCGGCTGATGCTCTTGCAGCTGCAACCTATTCTCTTTGCAGATCAGGTTTAATTTTGGGCTTCTCGTCATCAACTGACCACTCGACTCTTATCCCGATTCTGCAATACGCAGATGACACTTTACTCTTCATTGAGGGCTCGACTGTGGCTGCTGAAAAGATTGCTATTCTGGTTGAACTTTTTGAGGATTTCTCTAGGCTGTCAGTTAGTTATGGGAAATCATCTTTTATTCCCTTTGGGCTAGAGGAGGAGGAGATTAATGCCTGCATGGTGGAACTGCGCACTCCATTGGGAGATCTGCCCATCCAATACTTGAGCCTTCCATTATCGGATAGAAGAATTAGATCGAAAGAGTGGTCAATAATTATGAGAAGAATGGAACAGAAGATGGGGTGGACAACTCATCCTAATTAACTCGGCTCTCTCGGCAGTCCCAACTTATTTTAAGTCATCCTTTATATGCCGAAGAAGGTGAAAGACCAAATAGATACTATAAGAAGGAACTTTTGGGGTAAGTCTAAAAGTATGAGAGGTACTTGCTTTGTTTCCTGGAAGGAGATATGTCGGCCGAAAGCGGAGGGGAGGCTGGGAATATTGGATCTTCAAGCTATGAATGAGACATTATTATGCAAATGGGGACATCGAAGTTTGGATCCCAAGGAGGATCTCTTCTCCTCGGTCATTGCTAATTGCTATGGACCCTTAATGGCATGGGAAACAAGACTCAATCCTCCCATGGGCACATCCTATATCTGGCGGGATATTGCCAAGGTGACCAATAGATTGAAGGCCCATTTCAGAATCTGTATTGGCACTGGGAGTTCATTCCTTTTCTGGAAAGATGAAATAGCACCAGGCTGGATCACTTGTGAGTCTCTTCCCACGCTTATTTGCGATGCCAGGGATAGAGAGGCCACCGTGGCTGAAACGTGGACGGATCTATTGAATGGACAAGGTTGTTGGTCTTCTTGTTTTTCCTCCAATTTGTCTGATCAACGCTTCCAGGATATGCTAGGCCTTATGGACTTAATCAGCTCCATCCGACCTGATATTTTCTCAAAGTGATGGATGGTCCTGGTCTGCAGGATCCTTCGATGTCAAACAAGCATATAACTTATTAAGGAACCCAAATTTGGTGGTCAACAATGAATTGATGGTGGATTGTAAACTTATTTAGCGTGATAGAGCTCCATTGAAGGTTAAGATCTTTATATGGCTTTTAAGAAGACAAAGGTTACTCACGCGATGTTATCGGGCTAGGTGGTATCCGAACGACAAAGACCTATAGCCTATGTGGTGAAGTGGACGAAGACACGGATCATCTTTTCTTTGGCTGCCGGATCCCTAGGGAGGTCTGTAGCCAAGTACATGTTGACTGGATTAGTCAACATGCGGAAGAGAAGTTTTGGGCAAGTATGTGGAATGGAGGGACTCAGAATGCCGGTGCTGTCTACCGTTCTGGAAGGGAGATATCTATAATCTTTGCTGTTCTCTGGGTAATTTGGCCGCAGAGGAATGTTTTTATATTTCAGGATGGTCGCTACTATGTGGAAATCATCGTAATTAATGCTCGGACACTCATGAAGGACTGGATGAACAAAATATAATTTAGAGCTTATGTAACCATGTCTCTTTACTTTCAGCAACTATGGAATCAAATGCCTATGGAATAAGATGTCAAGGACCATTTATGTTCTTACCTTAGAACAAGTGTATATGATTACAGTCATCCAACTCCAGCCATCTGGTGGACTAGTCGGTGAAGAACCAGCAGCTTGATGAAGAAAATACAATAAAGGGGGCATTAACTGCATCTCGTACCTGCGTGGTGAACCACAAATCTTGCAGTGGTCAGGCTCTGGCAAGTTAGTCGCAGCAACAAGCGGCTTACCACCATAACTATACCTAACAAAAAGAACCAGAGATTATAACTGAAAGAAACACGACATGGTCCCAAAAAGGAACCTTTTTTTAGAGGGAAAAAAACAAAAGAAAATGAATTCATGAGATGCAGAATATGTGAAATAAGTAAGCCCCAGATACTTCATGAACTTCCTGGTAATTGATAAGATATGAAACAGTACAAGAAGCAAAGAGTTTATCATTTATCATGTAGTAGCTCAAAGACATCAGATGTACAACTAGAAACTAAACATAAGTATAACTGTAGATCTGACACAAACTACATAAATAGTTGTTGCGGATATGAGACGAGAGAGAGAGAGAGAGAGAGAAATTTGCACACAGAAGAAAACACAAGATTTACGAGGTTCATCCTTAACTGGGTTACGTCCTCGGGCGGCGGCTGAGTGGTTTCTTTGATGGGGAAATAATAGATGATTACAAGATGTCGAATAACCCAACCTCTAGGAGTTTATATAGGGACTGCCAATACAAAATAGGAAACAGAAACCTTAGAGCTGCCTATACAGCTATCTAAACCCTAAACCCAAACCCTAGGGAGTTCATACAGCGAGACACCCGTATGGGACGGGCGACTTCGCCGCCCCAATTATTCGAGCGGCTGTGATGCATGGGGGTCATGTAGGATTTTCACTGGATTAAGATTCAAGGCATTATCAACAATAGTAGGACGCTGCAAACGAGTATGTGAACAACTGGCATACAAGCGGGAACCCATGTCTACAATATTGAGATCTAAGCTTACAATCAAATATAACAAGAAATCTGAACGCAAATCATGTTTGAATTGAAAATGAGATACTGGTTACCGGAAAAGACAATGACGGAAGCTAGGTAGAAGATCACTATATCAACACAAAGATGGTGATTCTCGCTCAAATTATATGTTCAAATTCAGAGTAACAACTCTTAAGAGTTTTGAAATATCACAAATTGAAGTATGTTGTCCTGATTACATTCCTTCTCCCTCTTTACTACTTTCCTTCGAAGTCAAAAACTTTAAACTAATAATTGTATGTATTGATTTTTTTGCACGAGATAGTATATATTTATAGAGGATGATAATTGTCCAAAGTTCCCACATCCGTGTTTACATATTTTTGCAATTGTGTTCTAACATCTCGTATCAAATGTCAAAGCTATTAATGTTCATATGCATACAGTGAAACTTTACATGCTTGTGTACATTGACCTTGCCCTTATTGTTACTACATGACAGATTGAGATGAATCTGATATGCAAACCATGCTGACTCTAATATATAAAGATCCATTTCTGTTTTTTTCATTTTGAGCAGACAACTTGGTATGGTGACAAGGAAAATCAAATTTTCTCTGAGCATTGATTCTGGATATTTAGTACAGAAGTGCATTTTAGGAAATGAGGTTGATGAAGATTAGTAGTTGGAACTTAACGGGGTCTGGAATCCCTAGTCGCCGTCCAACATTGTTAAGAAAAAATCTTTGAGGTCAGCACCATGCTGGGTTTCCTACTTGCCAACTCAATGTTAGAGATTCCTCTTCTAATCAAAGTGTATGCAAAAGTGCTAATTTTTCTTCTTTTTTTTTAGAAGAAAAAGGGCTATTTTTTCACATTGCAGATAATTGCTAAAGAATGACTTTTCATAATTGTTTTTCCACCTCCCATGTTGGCTTCCACAATTTAGTTTTGCAAAGACAAAGGTATTCAAGTAAACATGTCCCATTTCTTTGATGAAAATTAAAAAAAAAAAACAAGAGGACAAAGACTGCATACCTGAAGCACTGCTGAGGATGCATATCCAACTTCTTCTTAAATTTCAGGTAAGTTCGATCGGCACCTAGAGCTCTATCATATTCATAATTTTCTCCTTCCCACTTTTCCTCGTTTTCTGGATCTGAGATATTATTTTCATTTTCTTTGAGAGAAAGTGAGGAACACCCAGCAGACAGAGTGCTCACATCACCAGTCATTTGCTCCTTCTCGCAATATATATAGAAACAAGGGACAACTGGTGACAAGAAAAGATATGATGATAAAATTTATACATTCTTATGCAATTCATAAAGCCAAATGGATACATCATTGTTACACAAAACACAACCCTTAACTGTTGATCTTACCTTTCAGTTAGTTGTTACCAGTTAGCATGCTTGGGTGCATGTTTTTTTACAATATCTATTATGGCACTATAACTAAAGGATTTCATATTTTTAATCTAAAAGTTGAAGGATGAGCATTTATGATGTTCAGTTCAGTGATTTTCCAATTTTTTTTTAATTTGAGATCATATAGCTTGCTGGTTCATAATAATCAAAAGCCCATAATTCTTTTTCTCACAACTTCAAGAAACATTTGGGATACTGTAGATACTAAAACTAAAGAAATACTATAAAACATTTGGGACAGTATATATCTACCATGATACTAAAACTAAAGGGTTTTCAACTTTTAAATATAGCTGAAACATTTCTGATCTTTAGTCATTTAGCAAACTTTTACATTTGAGATCCGATGGAGCTTAAACTTTATGAATGAAAATTATCTTCTTTGATAATTCTAGGTGGCTAACTTAGTTAGGGTTTAGAAGTAGTTTAACTTATTAGATCTCCATCAATTGATCTCAGAGCGCACCAACTCTATTCATCAGACAGTATGATCCTGTCTTCTCCAAACCCTAATTTTCCTTCACCCTCCATGCTACAGTAACTTTGCTACAATAGTGTGTCACAGAAACATGCACCTGTGCGCTACAATAACTCGCTACAAAATGTGCCCCTGTTCATCTCCTCTTCATCAACACTATTGCTAAAATACTACCCTCAAAGTCGTGCCGCCTCAGCCACCTCACTCGCTGCCACAACCACCCATCATCACTCGCTATCGCACACCCTCAAAGTTGTGCTACCACTACTGTAATGTTCTCACCAGCAAATTGACTAAACCCCTTCAGCCACAGTCACCGCTGCTGATCTCCATCCCGACGGCCGCCACTGCGAGATCTCGCCACATCACTACTGTGAACCTGTCACGACGCAGCTGCTGCTCACCTTCTACCATGACAACATTGTTGCTGCTCGCCTTCAGCCATGCCACCGCCACTGCCTCAATCACCAACGACGCCCCATCCTGCTGCTGCTGTTGCAACAGCCTTCCTCTGGTTGACTGCACAACCGACACCATTGTCATGTCCGCTTGTGACCCTCTATGCCGCCGAGACCCTCGACACACAACTATGCTCAATAGTGCTCTTGTCAATGCGACCTGCAATGCACGCAAAAAACGAGTTTATCTGGAACATAAACTCTACGATTTTACAATAGTGCTCTTGTCAATGCGACATGCAATGCACCCTCTATCACTAATTCTTGATCTTTCTGAGAATGTTCATCCTTATACTCCACATATTTTTTTATATTTAAAGAGAGATTTATGAACTAATTATTCTTTATTGATGACATAAGCTTGTTATTGATGAGCATAGCAAATTTGTGGACATATATGTGAATGCACATGTGATGGTTCGTATGTGTCCTGAACTTTATCTTTCCATTACATTTAATGAGTTTTTAAGCGAGAGATTACTACTTTGCATTTTTTTCATACACAGGAACCCAATACTTATGTTTTGGATTTGTCACCTAATTATAGCATAAGCTCAGTATTCAATGTAGAAGACTTTAATACATACTTTAATCCTTTTGAGCATGAAAGCAATCATTCTACTGATTTGTTGATTAAAACAATTCCGATGTTTTTAAATGAGCCTCGTCAATGTCTCTTCATATTTTCAGATGATCATGCACCCACAACAATTGTTTAAATTTCTAAAGTGAATTTTCATCATCTTAAGGTTGTTCTTCATCTTCTATATTGTCTTGCAAGTCATCAAAGTCGAGTTTTTCTCAGTCAAGAAGAATTGATGTAGAACAAGATATGGGCCTTATGCCTTAGCCCTTAGTCTTTAGTTATGGACCTAGTGCCTTTACTTTAGTTATGAGCCTACTATTCATTTCCTTGTTTTCAATTACCTTTCGTTAATTTTTCTTTAATTTAGGTTTCCATACTATTTGATATATGGGGTTTTAGAACTTTATAAATATGCTTGTTTGGTTCCCTTTGGAGCTTACACTTTTATGAATCAAAATCATCTTTGTGATATTTCTAAAAGTGGATGACATAATAGGATTGAAGGTAGCTTAACTTAGTAGAACTCCATCAACAACAACAACAACAAAGCTTTATCCCACTAGGTGGGGTCGACTATTAGTAGAACTCCATCACTTTGAATAATATCAAATAGTTGGATCATACACTCCTAAAAAACCCTAATCCATTAGAACCATTAAATTACAATTCACAGTCCCAAATCAAGTAAAAAATGCGACATATGTTCTACTTTATGAAAGTCGATGGTGCCTTACCTCAACTCCATGATTGCAAGGTGTATATGCACCTTAGTCACGCCATTGCCACTCCACCTCCTTCAGGCAATTGTCTACTTCCACGTCATACACACTCGCCTCACATACCTTGCAATCATCGATGGCAAGCATCGTGACCTTGTATAGTTCCCAAAAAGAGTTGTACGGGAAACTGTTCTGTGTCCATTGTCCCCACCTCATTTGAAATCATTATCGAGCCCTTTATCATTGTTCGACTCTTGTTGTCGTTCGGCCACCATGTTTTCGCAAGTACTTGTCGACTACATTATTGCAAAGCTTTCTCAAAGAGGTTCCTCCCTCTACATCAGGACCAAACAAAAGCCACTCCACGACTAAATGTCATCTTCAAGTGCCCCTCCAGGTGCGACATATAATGACCTCGTAGAAGCCACACCACATAATTGTCACCTTTGTTGTGTAGTGGTCATCCTCGAGAGTTCGTCATTGTCACACACTATAACTACATGTGGAAACCTTTGCGACCATATTGTCGCAATTTTGTTGCCCTCTTGCCACGCTCCCTCACACCACCACCTCACTACTCTTAGACCTACTGGTCTCCATCGTTACAAGTCGTCATCACGTTTGGTGACCTTACAAAGAACATTTTGAATTTGCACTATTGCCCTCGACGTGCCACTTCATCATTTTCACCTCTCGTCTATCGCCATTTTGACCATCGTCATCTTTCTACTAGGTTTAATCCCTTATATTCGTCTACCGACCTTTGTTGCCCTTCATGACCTACTATAGAATTGTCTCATCATAAATCTTTATATCTTGCAATTCATCAGAGTTGAGTTTTTCTCAACTAGGGAGAATTGATATAGAACGACCAAGCTTATGATTCTTATGCCCTTGAGTCATTGTTCTTTATTATGAGCCTTTTGTCATTCAGTTTATCTAGTTTAGTTAAGGGCCCAATCATAATCATATGGACTTTTAGTATCTCAAATGTGTTTACTTCTTATTTTCAAAAGAAATGGGGGTTTTGGTCTATTAAAATTTCCTTTTTGGATGTATATAGCATGGATCTAACACAAAATTTCAGCAAATTTATTATTTTCAATATTTGACATTTCATTTTCATTATTTTAATGTTTGATTCTTTGCCTCTAGTTAGAATTCTATGTTATATACCATGCAAGCTTGAGTTGATAGATTTGACTTTCTTTTTAACATTTTTAAGAGTTTTTAAATTTAACAGACACAAAATTCACAGAAAAAGTTTATTGTCCCTTGTGCCAATCTCAAATGCAATATAAAGGTTTGGTTGACACTTGTTTGATTCTAGCAAAGGGCCATGTTGCACTTAAGGTGTGAAGGTCTACGTCAGCTTTAGTTTATATATGTTTTTTTAACCCATGAGATAATATATTTCTCTTATAGAGACCATAGAAAGTAATGAAGCATGAAGTACCTGGTATACTAGTGTCAACTCCTTCCTGTTTGAACATCAGAAGCTTTGTTGAAGCATGGGATCGTTTAGTACCCTTCCCTTTCTTAGACTGAGAGGCCAATGAGGAAGCTTCATAAAGAGCCCGAGCTAGTTCCTCCAAGTCCTCATCACTATCACTCTCATCATTAGATTCTCCATGTTCCATTTCCAATGAACTCCCCTCCATGTAGCTGCTAGCAAGACTAAGATCCTCTTCTGGTGTTCCTTTTGGATTGGTGTCAGTCATTTGCCCTCCATCAAGGCACCTCTGTAAACGAAGAGCTTGCCAGCTGCAAGAATTTGTTGTCTAAACTAAAGTTCTCATACACCCATGTCTAGTGAAGATTAAAATGGATAAGACAAACAGTCAGGTTGTCAAAAAGACCTTCTGGAATTGCTGCTGCAATCTGACATGCTGCAAGCAAATATGTAGAGTACACGTTCTTCAAAGTCTTTATTTGGGAATGACACGGGTGAATAAACCTGTGAGAGATATGAAAAAAAAACTACTCCTTTATCACTTCAATATGAAAATGAGAGAAAGAAGGAAAGGAGAAAAAATGAATGAGCATGAACTGAAATGGAAACTTACTTGTGCAACAAGGCAAAGCTTTCCACCACATAAGTTACACTGAAGAAATTGAGGAGTAATTTCCACATCAGGAATGGGCCAGTCCTGGAGAAAACCATATCATAAATCCACAAAAGAAATAAGGAAAACACTGCAAAATTACATCTTATAATAATAAGAAGAAAAGAGAAAAACTATGATGTGGTTTCAAAATATGATCTCCTAGCAAATCAAGACACCAAGAATCCAAATCTAAAAATAGACCCAACATGCAAATTTTAAGCTTACATACATAATCTAGGTTAAACAATATTAAACAGACATGAAACTTCAGAATTTCCCTTTATTTTAATTGTAACAATTACTAACAAGCATCATGTACTTGTACTAGTATGCATAAGAATATGGCAAAGATATTTACTTACATGATGATCAAAATCTAACATAAATCTGAAGGACCATAATTCATGCCTTAAAATTGTATAATATTTGAACAAGAGAAATCTACCAATAGGAAATATATCTGTTGATTTCAATCAGTACCATCTAAAGAACCTTCTGATAACTTGTATCTTACAATGCAAACATACAAGTAAATTAGAATACTTGTAGTACATGGATGAATATCTGGTTACTATGTAAAGACATGTGAAGATATACATGGACAAAGTTGGAATTTCTCCAAATTTGATTTGTTTTTACATATTTCAACATGATAATGAACCATGCTGAAACTTCTGCAAATCGAATTATACGAAAAGATCCACTAATTGCAAAGCATACAAGGACACCTTGCAACAAAACTTTCAACTAAAGAAAACAATAACAAGCACATATGTTTGGTCAGTTTACACCAGAATCCAATCTTTGATCTTTCTATCCAATTTTAAGTATTCTTACAGGCAGTCCTCCAATCTTGGTAGTGTAGTGGTCAGCCTTCTCACGGTAATCCTCTGCCCATTGACCTGGCAGACCCACCAGAACCTCCTCATCCATCATTCCTGCCAGCAAAATCCAATTTTTTCAACAGATACTTCAGTGCTTGAAGCTCTAAGACCTTAGCTAAATGACGAAATTACAGAGCACATTGGGAAATTATGCCATGTTGACAGTATATAAAAAAATACTCGTTTGCAAATAGCGTTGATGTAAAGAAAATAAATAAGGACACCAAAACAAACTCCTGAATTCTTATGATAAAAGAATTGTTTGGTAACTTTTTTTCTAAATCGTTTCCCGAGGTGTACATATTTCTCACAGACATTTAGTCAAACAACAAAAATATACACATGTGCCTCCTCTGTTACCTTGTCGATGCAGCCAATCAAAGACGATATTAAAAGAGGTGGCTGGAAGGTGCCGTATGCAAACGGTGATGACGGGCGGCTCTCGATTAGGGATGGAGTGAAGAGTTTGAGAAGGGGGAGGTTGGCGGACGAAGGAAACAAACAGTTTAAACCCTGTACCCTAAATTACGTAATTTTTTACCTAATTTTAAGTTGCATTGCCTGTACTTTGGTGGATGTAAAGGGGATCATTCACCTCTTCACCATCTGATCAATGCTCGAGACCCTCCCCCACCCTCCTACCACTCCCCTCGTCCTCCTCCCAAGAGAACTAATGCGACATAGGGGGAAAATTTAACGCCCCATCCAAATTGTAAAAGACGCGATTTTGTGATCGAAGATAGTATTCGGCTCAGAATAAAGCAAGAAACCAATTTACCAAATTAACAGAGGAAACAACGCATCTGATTAAAAAAGAAACAAATCAGAGAGAGAGAGAGAGAGAGAGAGAGAGAGAGAGAGAGAGAGAGAGAGAGAGAGAATACGAGGGCGGACGGTGGTCGCAGCAGCGGAGGCAGCGTCCTCGGGGTTTCGAGTGTGAGAGAGAGGATCCGGAGGCCGACGGTGACTGCAGCGTACTCGGCGGCGGCGGGAGATTTCGGTGATACGAGAGGTTTTAGAGCGCAGAGTCGACGAGCCCCGCGGGTGAGAAAAGTTTAGTTGATATGTTAAAATAAAATATATTCAGCTCTTAGAAATGGATCCGACGGCCATTATGAATCTGCTTTCGACATTACATAATATACATAGCTAACATATAAAATAGTATTAACCTTTTTAGACTTTTTACACGTTTTTCCTTTTTTTTCTTTTTTTGTTTACAAGTATTTTCGATTATAGCCTTTTTTTGGTGTGGACAAATTAGTCAAGGACTTTTGTCAATTTAATATTTTAAGATCTGATAAAAGACTATTTTCCTCCTTAAAATTAAAAACAAAAAAAAATCATGTGAACGGCTCTAAAAACTAAAATGAAGGGAGGGCAACCGACCATCCTTCTCCTCATGTCTCTCTTTGACGTACACATGCTTATTTTATTTTGTTTTATTTTTAATATTTTAATTCTTTTGAAATTTTCAAGGGCAAAATTATCATTTCATAAATCATAAAAATAGAAAAATTAGATGGATGATGAGGACTGGATTAGTTTGTTCGAATGATAAAAAATTAAGGTTATTTCAGCTTGATATTATACTTCAAAATTAAAACTGAAAATCATTTAGAGAACATTTAAGAAAATAATTCTAGTTTGAGTCAATGGGTACATGTTACTCCTTGCAAAAATATCTTCTCGATATATACAATGAGTAAATTTGAATCAATAAGATGAAAAATTAGTCCGAGTTTCTAATTATTGACGTTGGTGATATTCAGTTAAAGATCAACACAAATAATAAAATTGTGTAAAAAAATGTAAGACGTGTAACTGATGCCAGTTTAACTTAATTGTAATTAAAAATTAAACGAGGAAGAGTACAAGAGCAATTTCAAAGTAGTGTGAAAATTTATGTGAAGGTTAATACTTTTAGCATGAGGACAAAAAGATTGTACATTTTATAAGATTAAAACACAACACTACACTAGACAAATAAATATGATATAGAGATATCCTTAAGAGTTATGACACAAAAAATTTGGTCATATTGACGAGAAAAGACTTCAGATATTGATTCAAAAAAATCTACTTTCAGATATAAAAGACATATCTTTTTTTATATATGTGTGCATTATTTAGATGGTAAGCATACTAGAGTTATATTTAGCAGAGCTCCTTCATCTAAAAGTTTACACGTGCTTGATATGGCACGGACTAATATTTTCTATATAAAGGATAAAATTATAGGTGGTTCTTTTTATTTTATTGCATTTATTGATGACCATTATAGAAAAGTTTGGACTATTTTTATAGCGCACAAAAATCAGGTGTCAACATAGTTCAAAAAATTTCATACCAAAATTGATAGAGAAATTAACCAAAAGCTCAAATATGTTCGCATAAAGGCAAATAAAAAGGTTCTTTCAAAGAGTATTACAATGCCTTCAAAATCAAGCTTGAGAAGACATTTTCAAAGACTCCTTAGCAAAATGGCACGACTGAGAGAATTAATAGAACGATTGAGGAACGTGCTAGATTATGCTTTTACATGTCAAGCTATTAAAAAAATTAGATGAAACATTGATTACTACGATTGATCTAATCAATCATTCATCATCAGTACCTTTAGATGATGGCATATCTCTAGACACTCTTATCATAAGAATTTGAGTTCGTTGTAGGCCCGAACATATTTTTTCAGAATGGCGGTCGACATAGCGGGCTCATGGGATGGTCATACCAGTCGATACTTGAATTTTCACATGTAACTTATAGAACATATGGACCTTAAAGCCCCAAAATAGGAATATTCCCCTATTAATTCCCTTGGGACACCCTTATCCTCTAGATCCGAGTTCGCTGAAAGTCCGTACGGTCTTTTTTGACAAGTGGATTAATGTCACGGGCTCATTGAGTCATTATATCGACAGATACTCGCATCTTCGCATGTACCATATAGAGCATACATAGTCAAGAGTCCCAAAAATCCAAATATTGCCTAATTATTTCCCTATTGGACTCACTTACCATCAAGATCCGAGTTCGTCGAAGGCCCGAACGGACTTTTTTAGCAAGGAGGTCGACTTAACGAGCTCATGGAGTGGTCATATCAGCTGATACTTGAATTTTCACATGTACCATATAGAACATATGGAGCCTGGAGACAAAAAATATGAATTTTCCCTTATTTTTCCCCTTGGATCACCGTTATCCTCGAGTTCCAAGTTCGCTGAAAGTCCAAACAAACTTTTTTATAAAGTAAATTGATGGCATGGGCTCATGGAGCCGTTATAACGGCAGATACTCGCATATACTCATGTACTGCATAGAGCATATAGAGCCAAGAGCCACAAAAATTCGAATATTCCCCAATTATTCCCCTATCATACACACTTATCATCAAGATTTGAGTTCGTCGAAGGGCCGAACGAACTTTTTTTGCAAGGGGATCGACGTTACGGGCTCATGGAGTGGTCATACCAGCTGATACTTGAATTTTCACATGTACCATATAGAACGTACGGAGCCTAGAGCCTCAAAATATAAATATTTTCCTATTTTTCCCTTTGGGACACTCTTATCCTCGATATTCGAGTTCGTCGAAAGTCCGTACAGATTTTTTTGTTGAGGGGATTGATGCTATTCATGAATTCATTATATCGATCGATACTCATATCTTCGCTTGTACCATATACAACATACCGAGCCAAGATCATACCAGCAGATACTTGAATTTTCAGATGTACCATATAGATTATATGGATCCTAGTGCCCCAAAATAGGAATATTCCCCTATTTTTTTCTCTTGGGACACCCTTATTCTCGAGGTCCGAGTTCGCCGTAAGTTCGTACATACTTTTTTCGGCACAGGAATTGATGTCATGGGCTCACGGAGTCGCTATACCTTACGATACTCGCATCTTCGCATGTGCCATATAGAGCAAACAAAGCCAAGAGTGCAAAAAATTCGAATATTCCCTAATTAGACAAGAAAGAATATTTCATACAAATATCTTAGAGTGTTTGGTTGCAGAATCTTTGTTCACATCCCTAAAGATAAAAGAGCAAAGCTTGATAATAAGACAAAAGTGTATATTTCAAATATGGAGATAGAGAGGTTGATTACAAATTATGAGATCCTATTGATAGAAAAGTTATCAAAAACAGACATGCATTTTTCTTGGAATACTAGACAAACTGAAAATCTATCAAAGTTAAAGAGCCAACATTCTTTAAAGATTATCTAGTTGGATCGAATTTAGTTAAAGCACCAATAAAATATATCATTATTCCAGAAGCTCATCAAGATGACAATAGCAATGATATTTGGATGATTGAGACGCACCTTCTGATAGTCAAGTTAATAATGATGTCAAGTAATCTACTGAGCATGATGCACCAGAGTTAGAACCTCAATTGTTAAGATCAATAAGAGAAAAATAAGAATCAAAATGGTACCCCAATTGAGTATTTATTATTAACTAAAAGGGAAGAACCATAATGTCATGAAGTTGAAAAATAGTGGATGAAAGTCATCCAAAAAGAGATGCAATATCTGCACAAGAACAACACTTATAAATTGATGAAACTTTCAAAAGGCAAAATAACACTCAAGAAAAATGGGTATTTTCAATTGAAGGCTGAGGAAAATAACTCACGCCCAAGATACAAGTCAATATTACTTAGTCAAGGATTCAATCAGAAAAAAAAGAGTGGACTTTGATGAGGTATTTTCATGAGTGGTTAAGATGTCATTGATTCGTGTAGTTCTTGAATTAACTGTTAGCAATAACTCGAAAGTTGAGCAACTTGGTGACAAAAAATTTTTTCTCCATGATGACTTTGAAGAAAAAAAATTACATGGAGCAGTCCAAAGGATTTGAGATGAAAGGCAAGGGACATCTAGTATAAAAATTACAAAAAAAGCATATGTGGGCTTAAGTAGGCACCTCGTTAGTGGTATAAGAAATTTGAGTCATTCATGAAATAAAACAAATATAAATCATTATGCCTTCGTGAAATATTTTTTACATGTTTTCATCATTGTATTGTTATATGTTGATGACATGCTTATTATAATTATGATAAAAATAATATTTACAAATTGAAAAAGAAGTTGAGTCAATGTTTTTTCATGAAAAACCTAAGAGCAACAAAGCACATCCTTAGTATGAGGATCACTTATGATCGAAAGCAACATAAGTTGTAATTATCTCAAAGAAGTATATTGAGAAAGTCTTAAAGAGATTTAATATGAAGAATGCAAAAACAATTTCATCATCACTTGTAAGTCACTTCAAGTTGAGCTCTAGATAGTGTCCAACATAAAAATCTGATAAATAGAAGGTGAAAATGTACCATATATATTTGTAGTTGTCATTCTGATGTATGCAATGGTTTGCATGATGTCACACATAATATATGCAATTGGTGTGGTCAATCAATTTTTATTAAATTCTAGTAGAGAGCATTTTGAAGTCAAGTGAATTCTCGTATATCTTAAAGATATTATTAAAGTGCGTTTATGTTTTGGTGGCATCGATCTAGTATTGGGGGTTATATTGATGGCAGATGATGTGGATAATAGAAAATCAACTTTTTGTTACTTTATGATATTTACATGAGCAGTAGTCTCATGACAATCCAAGTTACAGAAGTATGTTGCACTATCAACAACTGAGGCAGAATATATCACAATTACTAAAGCATGGAAGGAGATTCTAATAGATGAAATAATTTTTAGGGCACTTAGGCCTCAAGCAGGAGGAGTATATTGTTCACTATAATAATCATAGCGCTATACATATAAGTAAGCATTCAAGGTTTCCTTTCTAAGTTCAAGCATATTGATGTGCATTATCATTGAATTTGTAATGAGATAAAAAAATACTATATTTTTAAAAGATCCATATTGACAAGAATGTATCATATAGCTAAGTCTCTATCTCGAGAAAATATTTTCTATAAGAAGTATACATGTATTTAGTGAAGCCTTCCACATAATTAAGAAGGAGAGTTTGTTGAGTCATTATTATTATTAATTATTTGATGGAGCGAAGTTTTTAAAAAGGAAAAAAAGTAAAAAGTGTTGCAGTCTATCACGTATGTGCTGCATATAAGGTTGAAAGAAATCATTGTAAATTGATCAAGCCGTGAGTTGAAGTTACACACGCCTCATGAGAGGGCCACAAAGTCGTGAGGTGAGAGATAAATACAGTTCTTTGTTGAAGCCACGTAGTTGCTCAAAATCGACCCTATCATGCGAGAAGAAAAATCCCTAAGATCAAGATCCGACCAAGAAATCCCTAACCCTCGGGGCGAAATATCATCCCTCTTTAGATTTTTATGAGTTACGACTGAAAGTAGCTCACATGATGAATAGTGAAATATCTAAATCATGAACCAAAGATTTTTAGAAGTGTGATATAAATTCATTTATCAAAAATAGTAATATATATTCTTTCTTATAAAACAAATTATATTATATTTCCTTGATCTCTAACATTGTGAAGCATACTTGGGCAATAAAATTAATTACGGATAAAATACATATGCAACACAATTTTGAGCAGTTAAGTTTGATACAAATGTTGTACCTAATTCCATATAGAATAAATTTAATAGTGCAAATGTCATTACATATATATAGCATATTGGTGTGCAGTATATCATCGACCTCATAATGTATAATATATTGATATGTTAATGTATTTAAAATATAAGTGTTATATATCATATGAAAGTCCTGAATAAGAAAGTATTTTGTATTAGTTAGAGTTGTTGAATTATCCAAATGTGCACGAGGCACACTTAAATACAAAGGTTGCCCACAGCGTTGCTATCACGGATTGAGCCCAAACAAAATATATGGGCCAATATAAATGCAATATAGAACAAAAATATATTTAATATTTGAAGTAATGTGCGATCTAAATTCTTTTACTGCACTTTACATTCACACATAATGTGGGCTCCACTTCAATTGGGAGACATGGACCCAAATAATTTTAAAAGGTGAGTGGAGGCTCACCGTGTGAATGTAAGGTAAAATATTTTTGAAATACCTTTTCTTCTTTCTAAATTATCTATTCTTCTCTCATTCACTTTTTTTCTTTCAACGAGTCATTTCATTCAATAATTACATGTAGTATCTATTCCTTGTTTATTGACTCTAAAAATTATTTGATTGTAAAGATCTAATTAGTAAGCTCGTATCTCAAAAATCTAGAAATGGCAGTTTGAAATATAATATTATTTTATCTCATAATATGATTTCGCTTTATGCTTCTAACTTATTTAAGAGGATATGATTGTAGTTACGCAATCAAACAAATATAAAAAAGATTATTCAAACATATTGTTTCACAGTCACCAACATTAAATTATTACATCTTAGTGATCAAATTTGCAAACTTCTCTACATAGAAAGAGAACGTCGGTATCAAGGGCCGATCTAGGATCTCAGTAAGTGCAGATTTTCATCTCAAAATTTAAACTATATTCTCGAGATATAAAAAATAAAAAAAGATATGATGGCATGTTCGATGACGAGAAATGAATTTGGACCCAAATGTTGTTATTTGACACTGGAACATAAATACATTCCATTTTATATTAATTTAGTTTAAAAGGGAAAAATATTTATTTTATTAGTAAAATATTTTCACTTTTTTTGTCTTATATTTAAGAAATATTAATCAGGAGATATATCACCAAGTTTTAATTTTGCATATAAAATTGTAAAAAGTAAGAATTTTTATGCTTCAAACTATAGGAATTTTAACTGATATATTAAAGACATTTCAGTTCTTTTAACGTATAGGTGACAAAAGATAAATTAATTATCTTATCATAAGATGTTTTGTACTAAAATATAATTTTACATTATTTATTTTCCTCTGATCATATGCATCATTAGTTGTTGCATACATACATATATATATATATATATATATATATATATATATATATCAACACATTCAATCTTAGTTTTACTTATTTTGAAAGAATAATTGATATCATCTTTACATTGTTCATATAATTTTCTTGATATATGTCATTCAGTACCAAATTCTTTTATACAAGTTTAGTTGTTAAACTCCAATTATATTGTGTTCTCTACTTATTTCAGAGACACAAAGAAAAAACACATGCTTGCACAAAAATCATGCATTGTCTTTATGCTATCACATTTGAGCTATTATCTTTGTAGAAAAAAAGACAAAACCCTTAAAGGCCATCACTTAAGCAAAAAGACAACCATCATTGAAGGAGAAAGATGCCAAATCAGGATTTGTTATTCATTTTTTTCTTAGTTTTTCTTCAAAGTAGAGATTTTGAGTTTTTAACTTCGTATTAGGTAGGATTTTATTGTATGGATTTCACCATTAACTCTATGAAGTTTAGTTGCTAAGGTGTAGTTCCAAAGGATGAGAACTCAGTTTATTATCATCATTAACACTTTTATGTTCTATGTTTTAATTATAGCATCNCTGATCAATGACTAGTAAGCGGAGGCGTCAAGAAGAGAGAGAGAGAGAGAGAGAGAGAGAGAGAGAGAGAGAGAGAGAGAGATTTGCATGGTCTTTCTTTCTTTTTTTTTGGAATACGGATTTACATGGTCTTTGTTCCAAGTAAACATTGGCGTTCTTGATCGTCTAGTTAATTTAAACTACACGCACCTTCAACCGTTTATGATCTTCTTTGGATCCTATCTGCGAAGTGGTTGTTGTCTAATAAAATTTCCTGAAGTAACTTTCTAAATGTTAATTATCCGTGCAATAAAAATATAGTATATCATTGTTAAATTTAATCTGAGTCGACTTAGAAATTACAAGTTTATTTTTGTTAATTCTTTGGGCTTAGCCTTTCTGTATGAAGGTTAAGAATGGTGTATTTCCTAATCTTGTTTAAAATACTCATAATTTCAGTTAACATAACTATATTTAGATCAAGGGTTGGTTTATGGAATATTTTACTACAACGTTTATCTAGTGTTATAGAGCTTGTCAAATCCTATGAAAAAATAGTGTGGGAATGATGACCTTACAATTAAGATTCACAGGTATACTACACCGTATTTTATTGTAGTGACTAAATAGCTCTTGCAAGTACATATTCCCGTATGAATTATTGTAACAAAAAAATTTAGAGGAACCGACTCTGTTTTTATATAGGTAAATAATAAAGTAAATTGAAAAGAAAATGACATTATAATTATTATACTGAAAATCTGAAATATGATCCTCTTTGAAGTAAAGGGGTTAAAATTTTATCTCATACCACTAAATTAGATGTGCTATCAATAATACTAAAAATTTAAGTCAATAGAAAAAATAATTTTTATATTTATATTTTTATCACTCAATGGACTAACAACTTTAGTGTAGTTTAGCCCACCATGTGGATCACTAAAAGAGAAAATTAATTTATAATATGAATTGTGTTGAGATTTGAATTCAAGACCTACCTTTGATACAATGTGAAATTAAATATACTAATAATAATTTTAAAAGCCTAAGCTTATAGAAAGATTAATTGTATTTATAAAATTTTTAATACATCATTTTTCTTATTACCATAATCTCAACAATATTAGTTATGTATATAATCTATTTTTTCTCTTACTATATACGCCGAAGAGGTTCACGATATTGACTATGTATGAGAATATGTGCAAAACAAGAATTTAGTAATGACAACTATGTCGATCATGAAAAAATTGATAGTTAAAAGTGTTTGAAATATGATTTTTTATTATTTAGTGATGTAAATTATAACATAAGACACGAGAGAAATAAAATGTTATATGATATTTCGGTTGCTTGTATACTTCATATTCATTGTCAATTTTTATTGATGAGTTTGTCAACGCCCGTCCTCACATGGAAAAGTACATTAGTTGGTTAAAAGCCCATAATCCTTCGCGGAAGAATGAGAGCAAGTCAGAACTCCCCCTTCTTCACCAAAGAAGCCGACTAACTCTTGCTTCGGGGCCTTGTGAACTATCATCGTTATGCAACCACCTTGCTCCAAACAAGCCACTCAACAAAGACTAGTTGGAGGAAAAGATCCTTGAAATAGTTGATCAACACGACAAAAGCTGCCTTAAAATCTCTATATTGGATTTCATCTATTCTTCTATGAGTGGATAGACTCCTTGATGATCGAATTGGATAGCAAAAGACTTGAGTTTGAAACATGCATAGTCGTCTCCATCGCCTCTAGAGCTAGAAGGACTCCATCTTAATCATCAATCTTCTAAATGACTTCTATGTAATATGTTTCTCATGTGACGAAAACTTCATATGGGAACTAACACGAGGCTCATGGTCCATTTTGGCCATTACTTATCCATCAGAGAGTGGAAGCATAATTTGATCCTTGGAATGCCAATATACATAAATCGGAATTCTGGGCGAGAGCCATGGAGTTTCCACTTCTGCTACAAAACCTCACTATTCCACATCGAGTGGTGTGGGGGCTTGGCAAGCTCATCTGTGTTGATCCACAAGTAGGAGCTAAGGAACTTAGCATGACCATGCATAGAGCTAGATCTAGAAGAGCCAATTATCCCAACAAAAGAATCATCAAAGGAAGAACATTTAAGGTTGTGTACAGGGACTCAACTTGCTTTGCTTAAGTCGTGGACACATAAGTCATTAGCGCGAGCTCTACAACTATCCTCTAGTGCTTTCGATGGTAGTTGGGGTACCAATGATGATTATGACCCAAGATAATCCTAATGCACCAATGATCGATGTGCCCTCCAATGGTGAAACAAGCAATGGCCAATCCGACATGTATGGCCCATGGCTCAAGGTGAAGCACAAATGACAACTCTAGCATGCACCAACCTAGGAAAAGTGGAACTGATCTCACAAACAATATCGCTCAAC
The DNA here is from genome assembly GCA_001647135.1 of Pontederia paniculata. Taxonomy (NCBI): domain Eukaryota; kingdom Viridiplantae; phylum Streptophyta; class Magnoliopsida; order Commelinales; family Pontederiaceae; genus Pontederia; species Pontederia paniculata. The sequence continues at coordinate 31,774 of LTAE01000388.1, read as the reverse complement.
TAACAAGAATTATAGAAATCATCAGAGCAAAACACATCATCCAACATAGTGCTTGAGGAGACTTCTTGCACCCCAAGGAAAAAAAGACAGCAACCAACCTTTCCTCGTACAAGACCATAACTCAGGTCGGATCACCTGAATCGACAAAATTTAATGTGAGTCAACCAAAACTCACAACGGCCACAATAGATCACATGCAAAGAATAGATGCATGGTTTGATCCTTCTTCATTGAGGAATGAAGCCGCCAGGGACGTGTCCACATTTGCACCACCTCAACCTCCAACAACCTAAAACACCTAATTGTTAACCAACATGGTAAATGCAACAAAGGTCGATGTCACAATGCAAAGGATGACTAATAAATTCATGAAAAATCACATTTATGTATCAAATTGTGACTCAATTTTAAAAAAATATATGAAAAAATATACTTATTTTGATTATTCTTTGAAGATCTACATATATTTGTGGTTGTTTTGATAGGACACAAAGATCACGAAGAAATAGAGAAAACACAAGTATGGAAAGATCAATACGGTCGGACCACAACAAAGAATACGATGGTATTAATAAAGACACATGCAACAAAAGACATCCAACAAGAGTTCGATCATACCATAGGGTATGATATGGGCAATATCGTGTGACCCAAAAAAAATTTGGCTCGACTATATTGAACAATATGATTTTATCTAATTGAAGATTTCCCCATATGGTTGATCGATACACCCATATTGTGCTTTCGTGTGACTGCACTAATGATTGTGAATTTTTTGTGGTCGATTATTTTGAGGGGTATTTGCGTCATTTATTATGTAATGAAACCATAAAGGGATGTGATATAAAAAGAAAAGAAATATTGAGCTTGAGGGGGCAAAAAACACAAGACGATAGGGGATAGATTGAGCCATTACAACACTCGTGTAGATATGGAATAATTTGTAATTTCTGAATAATTTTTCTCTCTTTCCTTTCGGATGATGATCATTTCTATTTTTGTGATGAGATTTGTGCTTTTGAGTTTAATGACGAGTGTCCAGATCTTTCATGTCCTAGGATTAGATGAAGTTTAGGGATTTTCGATTGATTTGATTGTGAAATTTTCATATGATTCGAGTTTTTTATTTAATAATTCACATTTCTCAGATCTATTGTCATTAGCTACCCATTTGGATTGATCTAGATTAACAATTGATGAAAATAATATTATTGACTAGTAGTCTTGTCAAATGACCTATAAATGCAAGCCCTAGAAATATGCTTCATATGTAAGATTTTATTTATTGTTATGATCTTTATATTGTAAATCGATAAAGTGGGACATGAAAATGTATGTGTGTCGAGTTTAATTAGAATTGTGTTATCTCGAAAAAAGAATAACTAATAATTAAGCTAAACAACAACAAATAATCCTAGGATTAGATGAAGTTTAGGGATTTTCGATTGATTTGATTGTGAAATTTTCATATGATTCGAGTTTTTTATTTAATTAAATCGATAAAGTGGGACATGAAAATGTATGTGTGTCGAGTTTAATTAGAATTGTGTTATCTCGAAAAAAGAATAACTAATAATTAAGCTAAACAACAACAAATAATCCTAGGATTAGATGAAGTTTAGGGATTTTCGATTGATTTGATTGTGAAATTTTCATATGATTCGAGTTTTTTATTTAATGATTCACATTTCTCATATCTATTGTCATTAGCTACCCATTTAGATTGATCTAGATTAACAATTGATGAAAATAATATTTTTGACTAGTAGTATTGTCAAATGACCTATAAATGCAAGCCCTAGAAATATGCTTCATATGTAAGATTTTATTTATTGTTATGATCTTTATGCTGTAAAATCGATAAAGTGGGACATGAAAATGTATGTGTGTCGAGTTTAATTAGAATTGTGTTATCTCGTAAAAAGAATAAATGACAATTAAGCTAAACGACAACAAATAATATAATAACATTGTTGTTAAGAAACCAATCTATTATTCTTAAATGGATTCAATCATAGGGCGTACTTTTGCAAATCCTTTTGACATTTTGTTCGTAGTGTTATTTAGACACACTTTATGATCAATTTTCTCATTGTAATCCTAGTTTATATAATAATAATCTTATCTTAGATTTAATACTTAAATTCTCTCATTGTGGGTAAGATCTTTTATTACTACATAAAATTATGTATGCTTGCAGAGTTTTTATCAATGGCACACCCACTAAAGGTCAGCTCGCCTTGAGCCAACACAGACATGTAGTCTCTAAAACTCACAATGCAAACACCGAGGTTGTTGATGCATGCATGGGAGAAGCACCTTGGAGATGATTCTACTTCTCACGCAACACACATGAACTCCCTACAACATGTAGATGGTGATACCACCATGTTCCCTGATATTGTAGTATGATCATTGCAACAACTCCATCTTTCTTAGCCTATTTTAGTGCGGATATTTATTTAGAATTGTAGATAAGTGGAAAATTTTGTCTTTCTGTGAGAAATTAAATAATACATCCCTAGCATCACACTAGATGTAGTGTCCATCCCTTAGCCACAAATCTATATCTATTGTGCCATAAAATTTTTCAAGATTAGGTCCAATCGAATAAATGCCCAAGAGATCTCTAGTGAAATATGGTTCCTTTGGAAATATCCCTCATCCAACCTCTATCAATTCATCTCCCGACACAACACGTTCATGTGAAACTCAAATGGATCCGTAATCACACCTCTTGCTAACAGTTGTACAACAATCTAACAAAAGCTCTAAGATACACGCTTTGTCAAGACTTTGAGGATCTCATACAACTTGTTAGGGAACCCTAGTTGGTGGTCAGATGCTTCAACACAATTTTAAGCTCAGATGAAAAGATGGGAGGAGTTTCTTTTCCAACATGAGAGGAGTCTACTCTTGTAGGACACACTCACCCAGTATCATCTCATCGACCTTGGATGCAACACCCCATCGCTAACATATAAAGATGAACAATTAGATTTAAGCTCAAATGAAAGATGGGAGGAGCCTCTTTCCAACATGAGAGGAGTCTACTCTTGTAGGACACTCACCCGGTATCATCTCATCGACCTTGGATGCAACACCCCCTGGCTAACATATAAAGATGGCCAATTAGACAACTATGAACAAGTAAGGAAATGCTTGACCACATGATTGCAAACACTTCATATAGAACAACATTCCAAGATGATTCCTTAACAAGAATTAAGTTCGACTAGCACCTTTTGCTAATTAGCTTATGTGATCAAGCACTTTATTCCCCCAAAAGAAGGCTATTCTGCTACCAAGCTGCCTGTCAACGACACCCTTTGTACTATGAATTCTTTCTCGAACCTTGGTTGTGGAATCTCCCACTAACAAATGATCTCGAGGGTTTGAACAAGCAACCATCCTCTAGAATAAGGAAAAAAATGACAATATCTTCAATTGTAAAAGAAAGCTCCTCGCCAAACTCCAAGGCATCCAAGAAAGCAGTTATTGCACCCGATTACTTTCTTACATCAACTTGAACTATTTGCAGAGTTTGATGTAGTCCTCGCTCAAGAAGTGACACTTTGGTTCCCAAAAACATGAAGCTCTTGAGCACAATGAGACGATCATAACAGTCGTTTCTTCCATACTTAGACCATAATTAGGATATGAGACATCAAGTTACAAGCACCAAAACTAGAGGATGATGTTTGGTTCCACAATGATGCCACCATTAGAAGCCATGTCATCTTATACTTCAAGAACTTATACCAATCCCGACATCTATCTTTTTCCTCCTATCCCTAAGCAATTTCCCTTAGGTGGATACCCTCAAGCTGGCATCTCTCGCCCCTAGCCGTGAACTAGAAGTCAAAGCTTTACGGAAGATGAGACCTCTCAAAGCCTTAGGTCTTGGTGGCTTTCAAGTGAACTTATATCAAATTCACAGGGCTCATACTCAAGATTATCTCACTGCACTTGTATGCTAAATAGTGCTTGGTAACAATTCTTTGGAGGGAATTAATAGATCATTGATTGTGTTTATATACAGAGTCCTTACACTAGAAATAATCTATCACATGAGACCAATTAGCTTGTCTAAAATTGCATTCAAGATCATCACCAAACCAATTGCTAATTTCCTACGACCTTTTCATGCAAATGTGAATCACCCCAACCAAGTGAGTTTTAGTATCATCACTGCCCAAGAGGTTACTCATTGCATGAGAAAAATAAGAGGGCAGACGAGCTTTGTTGTAGCCAAGATCCACTTGGTCAAGGTTTTCGACAATTTGAATGGCACTTTCTCGCTGAAACACTTTGTGTATACCTCCTATTCTTTTTATAAGCATCCACGGAGCAATCCTCGGCCATCCTGGATGCACTCAACAAGTTCTCAGTTGTAGGATCTGGAATGGCACCAAGAGGGGGGGGGGGGGG
>LTAE01000388.1:5510-25135 GCA_001647135.1 Pontederia paniculata | reverse complement strand
TTGCTCCTCCATATACACTCCCCCGTTATCGGTCGGCCTCTCTTCTTCTTTGGTCGACCGTCTATGCTCTGTTGCTGCACATCATATGCTCTTCTGCTCTGATACTGGTCGACCGCTTATATTCTTAGGATGCCCACTGCACACATATGGTTCTTCATGTATAAATTACATGTGCAGAGGTCGTCCATTCCTTTAGCTTAGGTCGACCGCTGTACTGAACTTGAATATACCCTGTTACAGAAATCAGCTCAAACAAGTTCATCCGTACAAGCTGAGTTCACTTACAAATTTGTGATCATTCAAAACATTAACGGGATCCTAGATTCAACATCAGTAACTTTGGAAATGTAGATAAAGTACAAAAAATCAACGATTTATTTTTCCAAGAATGCCCATAATGACCAATGCAACGAGATTGTTGCATGTCGTGGGTTCACTCCCACGGTAGGCCTTGGTCATTACCTCAATGTGCCTATCATACAAGGACATGTGACAAAAAAGAACATATTATAGTATATTCGAACTAGTCAAGAATGGGCTATTTCGTTAGGTGGCATCGAGTCTCACACTCGCTGAACGACTCTCACTCATCAATTTAGCAACCACACCACAAGTATCCCTCTTTGTGTCATGCAAATTACAAGAATTCCCAAAGGGGTAATTTCAAAAATAAAGAAGACATGTCGTACCTTCTTACGTGGACACACAAAGGAAATCAACAACTGCACATCAAAATTCTTTAGGAACTCTACTTGACTTTGATTTCAAAACTCCACTAGAGAATGCTTCATAAGGAGGATCAGTACATTTGAGCACAAGTTCTTCAACAATGATATGGTAGCCGCAAGAGAAATACAACAAAAGCACTAATGAAGCGACATAGTGGCTTCCTTGACAAGGAAATGTGAACAACGTGCTGAGATAGATCTAGAGATTCATAACTCTAGTATCACCTATGTGAATTCCACACTTTGTCCAAGCACATACTAGATGGGTAGTAGGAGATGTCATGCGAGTCCCAACATTTCAAAAGACACTTGGATACCTACAAGCAATCAATATTGTAGATATGCAGTTCGAAAGTCATCCGAAAATACACTGTTAAAACCCTTAACAACTTCATCTCCCTTGATGTACCTTGGGTCACTTAACGTGGTACCACTATCTTTGAAAGTGTGCTTAAAAATTCAAACGATAAAAACTCCATGTAGCACCAACGAACCAAACATACCAACATGGTTGCTTAACCTTAATGGACATTTCACAACAAGGACCATTTACAATATGCTCGCAATGCATATATTGATCACTCATATGGGTCTTAGTTTGACATTAGAAAGGTCCCTACAAGATTCATGCATTTATCAAGCAAGTTTTGCATGAATCCTTAATCACAAACCGCCTTATCTTAATTGAAAGAGGAAAAAAAATCTCATGTTACATTGGCTCGACAAATTTCTATAACATTTGCAATCATGACTCAGAGTCAGTTCTTCATGCACTAAGGGACTACCCTACTGCATGTGCATGCTAGTCCATTTTTACCCTCCAAATGCCACCAAACTTCTCCTTCTGTGGTGCTAGTCTCTAATACTAGCTCTCCAACAACATGAGGTGCATTAATCAAGGTACTCAAGTGACTCTTTCCTAATCATTAATATTTGGTATCAAATTTGGAAACTATGAAAATGGTAGAATTCCTAAATGTTTGACAAAGAATTCATGGGGCGGCTCAACATTCCTGCCCAAATCCTCTGCAAAACAATAAACATCATAGTGACACCTCAAACTAGCTAGTTACACCGAGGCAATGTTGAAGAGCTCCTTGATCATTTCTAAGAATTTGATTTCATGGACCAACTAGATCTTATTGAGAATGGATGGTGCCGTAAAAGGGAGCGCTGACCTTATAGGTGCATGATGTGTACTTTGCTATGACATGAGCTAATGGCTAACAAGTTTCAACCACAACCTCGAACAATATCGTCAATCATCATGGAATTTCGAGTCAAGGATGGCTTAATACTATCATGGAGAGGGGACTCCCACAACTACTCATCAAGAGGGACATGAAGGTTGATGTATATACCCTCTAAGGGATTTAATCGACAAAGGAACTTGGATGGCGTTGTTAGTTGCTAATATTAGGCTATTGTTCCAAAAGATTGGATCTTATCCTCCACCAGGTACCTCAAACCTTTAACAATTGTGTTAAATGGCTCGTGAACAAAGCGTTAGAATTCTCGCACGACATCACGACCCTAAACTCATTGCCTCTAAATAATATTGGCCCCAGTCATTTTGGACATCTTTGCAAGCATTAGGCACACAAACTCTATGTAACACAACCACTTTCATTCAATAAAATAAGGACTTTGCTCCTCTCTTAGACCAAAAAGAAAATAAAAAATATTAATGGAGTTCTGAATACTGCAAAATGATCTTAGAGCAAGTTAATGTTGTACTAATATAAGAATCCAATTATTCCAAAAGTGATAAAAAATAAATATCTTTATTATCACTCCAATAACTTTTAATTATCATTTTATCTATTCTAATAGTAAAGGACTAGTTTTTTTTAATTATTTTGATAATGAATGTATTTAAAGTAGACTCTCTCAATATAACAAGTTATTTTTATTTTTTAAACAAAATTATGGTATTATATATTGTTAATTATGTATATATGACCTACATTATAAATTAATAGATTGATTAGTTTGATTTAAAGTATTAAAATAATATACATTTCGTATCATTTTATGTATTCTTATATGTTTATTACACAAATAAAATTTAAAAATGGAAATTTTGACTTTTCAAAGGGAAAGACGGTATTACATTAATCTGGATGGACTATGGAGTGTGAGGAGTGACAAAATGCAATAGATAAAAAATAGGCATGTGACAAGTTCATAACTCCAGAGAAACAAGTTTGTTATGTACTTTTCCTTTTTGTTGCGTCAGCGGAAGTGAATGAGACAAAAATTGATCACGCATTAAAAAATGAACTCTACAGCTCAAAAATTAAGAAATTTAATAATGATCACGAGGGGACTCGGGCCATCATAATTTATTTTCTTTAATAAGTTAACTAATAAGTGCTGTGCTTATTGATAAAAAATGAATTATAAAATTTAGTAATTTTGTATTTGAATATTAAAAATAATTATTTCGATCCTTTTGTCACATTCGTTAGAAGATGTATTACTTAAATATTAGTAATTTTATGGATCCAAATTAGAAAAAACGAATCATGAGATGAGACTGATACAGACATAGTACATCTCATGATTTAAATAATTAATTTTATTTTATTTTATTTAGAAAAAAATATGTCCACAAATAATTACTTATATTCATAAGCATAGCATTGGTTAAATTAAATTTTTATTTCAAAATACGAAATATTTTTTTTGGTTTTCGAGAATGAAATGTATGAAAAATATGACAATGAAAAAAAGAAATTTATAATATATTTATTTAGTAGGTATGATGTAGACATTTTGATCGATAAAATTATGTATATGCTAATGAATTTCACCAAATATTTTCTATATTTATTTATCAATTATAAATGATTTGAACACAATTGTAATGTGCTTAACAAAAGCGATGTGAATTGACCTTATGAGATAAGCCAAATTCCCTGATATTTTTTTAAGGAGGCATACACATGAGAATTTCATTTGTATGTTATTATTATTTTCATATATTAGTGTCAGTCCAATCTATTTCTTCTTGTCTAACAGGCTCGAAAAATAAATAAAATAAACACCATGCAATGAGAGCGCACCGACGTCACAGAAGTTATGAGTTATGGATAAGTTCGGATTTAGTGCTCCAACGTGGATACACCTCATGGCAATGTCAAACCAACACCCGCATGCTATTATGACAAATACACGTAGGGCCTCTCATAAAATCCTAATTGTTTGGTAAATTAACCACATCACTCCAAGTACAAAAAGCAATCCAACATGCTATAGCTATTTAAGATCTAAAATCAATAGTACATGGAGAAAAAAAAATTGCCAGTTACAAATCACTTGGCACTTGGTTGGTGCAACAGTCCTTTGCATCCACATATTTCTTTTCAATTTTTTTATTCAGTTATTTTGCACGCAGCATTGGCTCTCAGCATATGCAATGTCAAGATTGCATGTCATATATACTATTTTGAATAATTTATTGGTCATGCAATATTTTTTCTATATAAAACAAACTTTTCTATAAACTTTGAATTTAGTTGAAAATGAAAATGTTCATCAACCACGCCAATTATTTGACATTTTAACCAAACTTTAGGTTGAAAAGAAACTTGAATTTATTATGATATGTAACATTGTGCATCATCATATATATGCAACACCAAAAAGGCTTGTTCATGGTGCACCATGTATCATATATAAATCTAAATAATTGATCTAGTGCTCAGGTAATTAATTTGTTATCAAAATCAAACCTCGCTGTACAATTACATCAACTCGGCCTACTATTTAACATTTAAACGAACTTCAGGTGGACGACACAAAACTTGAAATTTGACATGTGACATTGGCTGCTACCATCATATGCAACACACAACAAGAAGTTTGTTACATTGCACCAAAACAAATACAACCTTCAATCTCCTTTTTTTTTATTAAACATCTACCTTATGATTAATTTCTTGATGTAAAAAAAAAAAACACCTCACTCTTTTTAGGAAAAAAAATAAAAATAAATGCATCCATAATTTAATTTCCTTTGCAGTTTTGAGATACAAATTATTCCAGCTTCTACTTCACTATTTTTAGAGCATACAGTTGCAAGGTAATTTACACAATAAATCATAATTAATTAAAAAATATAGGATGAAAATATTATTCTGTATATTTGAACACGTAACACAAAAAAGAATATGCAATTGACAGCCATGTCGGAATGCTGAGATTCAAGATACTGATTCGTAGCATGCGCCAGAGCTAGCAATTTGTTGAGTATTGTGTGATGCAATGAAAGGACCATGTAAGTAGAAGTTTGTTGCACTCGTTCTGTAAATTGTGTAAATTTCCAACAGATAAATGGAAAAAGATTACTGTTCACAGACACTGTTGCGGCCCAATCTTCCGACAGCCCACGCGCGTTTCCCTTGTTGCCGCCTCGTGGAGTCCGTCCGCTGAAAAATTATAAAAGCCGCCCTCTTATTATTCTCACTTCTCTCCCTTCTTGTGCAGGTTTAGGGTTTGAGCGTGCGGCCGGCGTTGGCTTGCTTCTCCGACCGTCTGCGGTGAGGAACTCGGCGTCGAAGGCTCTGGTCGACAAAGCGGCGTCGGATGCTCCAAGATGTAGACTCCGGTGACCTGGAAGAGGGATGCGAGAGTAGGAAAAAGGAAAAGAAGACCAAGATGGAGGAAAGAAGAAGGTGGAGGAGGAACGCGAGGACTTCGAGCTCCTGCCGACTCCACTCTACTGATTTATTTCCAAAATTTCAGATAAGTCTTTCAATACAACCCCCTCCCTTTTTATATCGACTTATTTCATTTACATGATAAAATCATTTAAAAACTTTGGTTTCCGCCTTTGCCTTTTATTGATCTGGATTTCTGCCTCTTCTTCTTCGTTTTCTCCACGTGCTACGGATTTGGTCTGGACTTCTGCTTTCTCTTCTCCGTCTTCAGCTTCTTCTGCAATATTTCCTTCTCCTTTCTCTTCTCCGTCTTCTCTGTTTTCCTGCTCTCTTCTCTGCTGTTGCCGCTGTTGTTGCCGCTGTTTCTGCTGTTGCTGCTGCTTTTCCATCTCTTTCTCTTTTCTCTGCTGTTGCCGCTGTTTCTGCTGTTGCTGCTGCTTTTCCATCTCTTTCTCCTTTAATGCTTCCTTGTTTGTTGTTAGCTTCTGTGTCGTAGACTGGGATCGAGATATAACAAAGTTCTTTTCGGTTACATGTAATTAACTAGAAGAAGTTGATTCCATATTTGCCTTCTGAAAAGGTTCATCCGGGGAAGGCTCTCCTTCTTCATTATTTTCCTTTGGGATGGAACTTGTGAAGGTTGCATTGCACGAAATGTTCCTATATATATTGTGGTTCAAATCATGAAAAGGTTGTGAACCTTTCACTCCATTTCCCAAATTCAATTAAACATGTTCTATCAAATATACACTAATACTACTATATATACATTTTGTGGCACACTATACATACCAATAGATATTAACATTTTCACCATATGTGGTAATAATAAGAATAAGAATTGGAGGAAAACATTTTCTGGTGAAGCTTCTCCTCCTCTTTTTTTTTTTTCTATTAAAACAATAGAAGGAAAAAAAAAGATGGAATGTGAATTTTCCTACACAATTATAGTGGAGATCACGAAAACCAACTTCCACCTCTCATTTTTCCAAATTGGATTAAACATGACCTATTAAAAATAAGATATTAAGATTTCTATTATACATAACTTTGAGAAGAAAAAATGCAAGTGGTTCCTTACATCATATGTGACTTTTTAACCTAGATATTATTTAAGCTGCAGGGAGTTCAGTACCATATACTTCTTTCCTTTTCTGTTGTAAGCATGAATATTCGTCTAAGAATAGAACTAGTCATCGAGGACTTCTTCCTTCGGAATCTGGCGTAGGAGTTGCGATATAAGAATTATATATTTATCTAATTAATATATGAGGTAAGAATTTATTAAATTATTTAACTTTTCAGCTAGGTGCTTCTAATTTTGATTTAGTCCGAGTATAAATACAAGTTTTTCTGATTTACTAAGTTACTTTTTTAACAGAATTTATTCCGTTTCGGGTGGATTCCCTTTTTCCCTTTGTGGAGTTTAAGGTCTTATTTTTCTGGGCAAATGCAAACATATAACCAAGTAATTTATTTCCTAATAAAAATAGAAGTGAAGTAGTAGAAGTGTTCCAATTATGATTATGACTGGATTTATAATCCTTTTTTTATATAAGATGTTGCATCCCATCACATCAATTTTTCTTTAAGAAATTATAAAAAAGAAAAAAAACTAGTTTAGCAACCTCAAAAACATACAAATATAAGTATTTGGCTTTTTTTTTCTCATAAGGTAGAGTGAGAACATTAATTATTGGATATTGAAGTGACCCTATACCGGGAAAATCCTTTCTCTTGAAATATCGGAAATGATATTTGATACTGAATTCTTATTTTTTATCACGACCTTCCCCGATCAACATTTTAGCAGTTTATATAATTTTTAATTTTTGTGGGCATTAAAGAATTTAAGCATAGACTTTATTGATATATAGTACACATCATGTGACGTAATCTAAACATTACACATCACATCGAATTAGTTGAATAAAGTATAGAATGTGTAATAGTATACTGTACATTGTCACTCTTATATTACTTTGAAATTATGACTCACTAAATTATATAAATTTAGTAAATTGTTCTAGTACTTTATCAATTTTTTAAATATTCTATATAGTATCGTTAACTAAATTGTATCATATTTTTTCTTTATTTTTATTAATCACAAATTTTAGATCCAACAATCTAAAATGTAAAAGATATGTTATATACACTCCATTATATATATATATATATATATATATATATATATCTTTCACTAACTGATATATAATAGTAAGCTAATGTCAAACTATTATTTTCACATAGATGATTGCCCATGCTAATCAGATACAACCTGTTTAAATTTAAATTATTCATTTTATTTACCATTACATTCACCATCGTTGAATCGACAGTTGATATATGACTAATTTTGTTTCAATAAACGAATATATATTTCATATTTTATTGATATTTCTATTTTACCGAGAAACTTTTATAAGTCATTTTTGTCATTTGGAATCCTGACGAGTAACAAGTAAACAAATAGTGTTTATGGAATTTTTTTTATGCTTTTTCCTATTTTTGACCAATAAAAAGTTCTTACAAAAAATAAACCAACAAAAAGTATTTTTCCGCTGACGAAATAAAGTAATATAACATTTGAAGTTTTTAATCTTATATTATCTCCCATGTAATATATACTAAATTTTGTATTATTAAAATTGTTTTTCTTGCACAACGGGTTAGGAAACAAATTATCAAAAAAAAAAAAAATAATTTCACCCAAATTTGGATCATGACGTGGTCATAGCAAAGTGGTAATTTTGTGACCTAAAAGATATATATTTTTTTTATATTTCGCAACCTAATACAATAATAAAAAGGTTGAAAGAAAAAAAATAATGCTATACAAACTTCATATATCAACTAAGATTTGGAATCAATAGTTAAATTTCGAACTAAGTTTAATAGCCATATCACATTTATATAATTTTCTTATAATATGTTTTCATCATCACCAAGTTTTATTCTAAATATTTTATTATTAATTTTCTCTTCCTCACAGTCAAAAATCTCCTACCAACCCCTTCCCCTCGTCCTACGTGGTACGGTAGTTGGGAATGGCGGATGCTGCTCTGCTCACCAAACACCCATCTCAGAAAAACCATTCTTTCTATATTACCCTCATGTTTTTTTGAAAATTCCTATCGTTTGAGAGCTTTCGAGTTAAGCAATGTCTTGTTTCGAGAGAGGGCATTTGTGTAATATGACTTCGGCCCATTTATCTGACCCGAACGCAACTACTCGAATGCGTTACCCGAATACCGCTTTAAATACCTCGTCCTCCCACCAGACACCGCCACGTCCACCGCCGTTCGCCGGAGCTCCTCCCGACCGCTAACTACGCGTCTCCGGCGAACCCATTTGTATCGCACGAGCCACTCCGCTGTAGGCCGGGCGATAGGCGTATCAGCGACGAGTTATGCCTGATCTGCTCTCGTCGTCTGCGTCTCGATCTTGTGGTACCTTGTAACGGAGAGGAAAACAGAGAAGAGTTTTATTTTCCTATTTTTTGTGATTTCTAAGCGATGGAGACGGCTTTGAGCTTGCAATCGTGCTCCTGGATCGGCACGGAGAAGGGCGCCGGGAGGAGTAGAAATGGCGGATTTTTGAAGCTCTCCGGTGGGCTGACGAACGAGCGGAGGCCTCAGACGGTGAGATTTGGGGATTCGAGGAAGGTCGGAGGCGCGATTCGAACGGCGCATGTGGAGCTTAAGTTTTCTTGTTCCTGCAACTACAAGAACAGCGTTAGCAAGCCCCCAGGTGAGTTTTGATGAGTTCCGGAAGAATAAAAAAATTGATATCTTGGTCCATTTTGATTGGACTTTTTTATTATATGGTGCAATCGTAGAGTAGAGGCATAGAGATTAGAAAGTTTGGATTTTGATGACTATTTTGTGGTGTTCTCGGGACTGTTGTGGTAGGTTGTAAGGATAGGAAGGAGTCATCGTTCTGCGGTTTCTGCCCATTATGTTCATCTGTTACATGCGCGAGCGAAGTGTTTGTTGATGGTCCTCTAAGAATGTAATTGGGAATTTTCTGCATCTAGAGTTCCAGGATATATGCCATAGATCTAAACATCATGGTCCACGTGACCTGTACTTACTCTACGAACGATTCAGCGTCAATTAATTCTGAACATGAACTTTCTAAATGGGAGAAGTCACAAAAAACCTTTGTGAGCGATGGCAGTCGTCATGTGGATGGGCGGAATATTTGATGGATCATATCATGGATCTTGAACTTTGTAGACCTGAATATCTGTTTCTAGAGTATTGTGTTTTTTTTTGTTTGAGAATATACAGTATTCTGTTCACTGATGGTAAATGCTTTTGTTTTAGCTTCCGTAATTAAAATTTAAAGTCGTATTGTTTTTCTTTTTATGTAGGATCTGAGAACATCCATAGCTCAGTTGATGGAGCTAAAACACTCAAGGTATGAATAATAATGAAGGTGTTATTGACATGCTAAAAAGGGGGAAAATATTATAGAATTTATATCTTGTTCAATTGTACTAATAGGATCACTTTGTAATGCAGAGAAAGGCGCAAGATATTCTCCCGCACATGAGTGGGCGTTGTATATATCTAGTGGGTAAGTACTTTGGATATCATTTTGGCACTGGCTATTTACTTAATTATGTATCTCATCAAGACTTGAATTGTTTCTTCTCATTGTTCTGATGCTAAACTTCACTTTTACAGGAATGATGGGATCTGGGAAGAGTACTGTGGGAAAGATCTTAGCAGAAGTGCTAGGTTACTCTTTTTTTGACAGGTTTGTTTGCAAGTGACTAAAAGTATAATAGTTTATATCTCTTAGTTTCAGTTATGTGTTTATATTTCTTTGCTTATTCAAGATGAAAGCATGTCCTTGGTTATGCAGTGACAAGTTGGTGGAGCAGGCAGTTGGTGTGACTTCTGTTGCTCAAATCTTTGAGATGCACAGTGAAGCCTTCTTCAGAGATAACGAGGTGCATTATATTTTCTTAATTGTATTCTTAGATTTATTAGGAAGAAAATAAATGTTCAAAATTAAACATTTCTAAATTCCATAGAAAATGGAGCATTGACAATTATGTTACCACTAACTTGATGCTTATTATTATTTTGAAGAAAGGCTACCTAGTAATATCAGTGTTTTCTCTTTCCTGTTACATATATCAGAGTGCGGTTCTGAAGGAGTTATCTTCAATGCGTGGATTGGTTGTTGCAACTGGTGGTGGTGCTGTGATTCGGCCAAAGAATTGGTACTTCTTTATGAAGATAATATTTTTCTTGACCAAATTTTAGAATGATATGCAATTCACAACGATTATTTATATCAATGTTCAGGACATACATGAAACATGGCTTATCAGTCTGGTTAGATGTTCCTTTAGAAGCTCTAGCTAGGAGAATTGCTGCTGTGGGCACTGCTTCTCGTCCTCTTTTGCATCAAGAACCTGGTGATCCCTACACAAAGGTATATGCAAGTGACTTGTTTACTTCATTATAACGTTCATGATTTGGAAATGTCACTATCGTAGAATTCTGTCTCTAGAAATGTGCAAAACGATTAATCTTCATTTGCAAGGTTAAAGTAATAGTATTTCTATTGTAGTGATGATGATGCCTGTTGACATTGTTGCAGGCTTTTGTTAAGCTCACAACGCTTTCTGAACAAAGGGGCAAAGCATATGCAAATGCTGATGCAAGAGTGTGCCTCGAAAGTAAGTCTAACTCGGATGCATTATTGTTTAAGCAGTCTGTCATCTGTATTCAAGCATAGTAGGTAAAGCTTTAGGAAGGCTCTCGCATATTAGAAAGTTACAGGATCAGTATCACTTTCTTGGATGCCTATTTTATATCATGTACCAATTGTGTCTACTCTATCAATATTGCAGCTATAGCAGCTAAACATGGTCACGGGGATGTTTCTTTACTTACACCAAGTGACATTGCTTTTGAGGTAAGATCTCTTATTTGTATGTCGTCATTTGTGAGAACTTTCAAATATGCTTCTGAATTGTTATTCTTACCAGAGTTCTTCTCAACTGAAGGCTTTTAATCGTATTAAGATTTTCTTCAAGAATTTCCACCGTGTTTGTGTAACCTAAAGGTGGTCTAATATGCCCGTTATCTGTGTTGACAGGCCCTACTGAGGATGGAGCTTCATCTTATGGAGAGCTCAGCTGTTAGGAATGACCAGTATCACATTCAGGGCTGAACTTAGACGCATCACTGATTCATGTTATTGTGCCCCACGTTTTTCGTTTGTGATAAATACCCTTTTTATTGTTTCAATATTTATTTATTCAAATTTGCGCCTTTTGTGAGCTCAGCCAATGTACATGAAGAGAACTTTCTGATGCGCCCGAGTCACAGAACGCAGCGGAGATGTCACTCTAAACTGAGGACATCCTTGCCAGAATACTAAGCTTAATCCTGCTATGTTGCAAGATTTGGGTACTGCTGAGTTAAAATGCTTGTAGACTCGAGAGAAAGGGGGAGTGTTTGATGTGAAAAGGAGCGAGAGAGAGCGAATTGTGAAATGTAACTATAGTCTCTTTCTGCTTGATAATAGAAATATAGAATGAATTTACTCAAGTTTGGTTTTGAATTGGTCAAGGACTGAGTTGGATTTAGCTACATGCGATTTATCATAATGTTGACACGTTCATGTTTTAGACTCGTCATGTGTTCCGGTGGTCGAGACCGTGGTTGGTATGGTGTATCCTCTCAAGCTACTGACGTCTTGGGATGCGACTTGGAAGGTTGTTAGAAGGCCATTGGTTAGGTGATGAATTTGAATCGATACATCCAAACGTGATCAAATAAGTTTTTCCAAACAAAAAAGATATTTGATGCATAGAACCAAATAATTATGACAAGGACAGTGGATTTTAGGAAAATCAATTTTGTTTTCCTATTTCGTTGTGTATCAAAAGATAACTAAAATATTTAACCCAGAAAAAGTGATAACTTGAATATCTTTTATATTTAACTTGGCACCAATAAATAATCATGTTATTTGCGATAAATGAAATATATGATTGTTTAGCAACTTTATAAACTCTTTTGGCATTTAATTTTAAATTATAAACTTATAAATTTTAATCCCTCAAGTCCTTCTATTATATATGTTTCATCCCAAATTTTGTAATTAAATTTTAATAATTATGAAAATATCAAGTTTATCATTACTTCTTTAATATAAATGGAAATTAATAAAAAATAATATTACCACAACATTTCATTAATCTTAAAAAAAGTATTAAATATAATTTTCACTCTTACTTTGTTATATTTTTATGGTTTTATTGCATTAAGGAAGCAAGGGTCAAAAAAATTGTTATTTTATAATTAATAAAAATATTTTTTACACAATGCATTTTCCATTATTTTACTACTACTACTACTACTACTACTACTACTACTACTACTACTACTACTACTACTACTACTAATTCTTGTTTCCTATTGATTAGAAAGTAAGCAAAAGTTATGAAAAGTGAGTTTAACTTTTTTATAAAGAATCACTTTCCTCTGGAAATTTCATTAATGTACACTCTTATTTTTGAAGGGATTAATGTACACTCTTATGACTATTTCCCTTCATATTTGAGGGTCATATGTCATATATATGAAGATAAATAACTTTCATGATTAAATTTTTCCAAAAAATATTTTTCTTACGAATTTGTTTTAATCATAACAAATGCAGCTAAAACATGAATTTTGCATTTGTACAAACATAATAACAACACATGTTTATGAATTGGCCTTTAAATTGCTTTTGCATGAGTAAAATGATTGTTCTTGTGCCAAAACTAAACTTTTATCAGGAGAACTTCTATACTAGACTATATATTTATATATATATATATATATATATATATATATTATTTTCATAATAAATATAACCTAACTATTGATCTTTTTACTAGTGTAATCAATAAATATTCATATTGATCTTTTTACTTGCTAGTTAGTAGAACCCATAAATCTTTATATTTCTGTGTTCATTTGCAAGTTACATTGATGTTTATATAACATCATAATACAACATAGTGGATTTTCTTCTGATATAATTCTGTTAGATATGACAATAATAGAGTAATTAACATAGTCGGCTAGGGTTAGATGTTAGGAGGATTTGTTGAAGCTGGTGCAATATGTAGAAAATCTAATTTGTTAACATGCCCCACAAGTTATGCCGGTCGCAGAAGCATGCATAACTTGTCACATAGAAAAGAGAAACGTGATCCTCCAATGATTTATCATGATATCAACAACATTGTCTTTTGAATATATGAATTCGAATATGGAGACACTAGTTTGCCACTTCATCATGAACAAAATGGTAGTCTACCTTAACATGCTTTGTGCGGGCGTGGAATATAGGATTCACAGTAAGATACATCACACCAAAGGATGGGTGGTGACTGTGTGACGACCTGAAGATCGCGCAATAGGGAACAAAGCCATATAAGTTCCAATGTAGTGTCTGCTAGAGCTTTGTATTATGATTTAGTGGAGGATCTGGAAATCATCCTTCGCTTATGAGCAAACCAAGATATCAAGTTGTAGCATCGAAGTAGATTGTGAATCCCCAATAGACTTCCTGTCATGCATAGAACCCCTCAGTCTGCATAAGAGAATGCATGAATAAGAGATGAAGCCTGCGAGCTAAAGAAAAATCCCAATTGTGTTGTTCAAGTAGGCAATATCCTTTTAACGAGTTGCCAGTGGTGATTTGATGGTGTTTGTAAAAATTGGCGCACATGATTGACAACGAAGACAATGTCTGACCGAGTTTCAATTATATATTGTAGAGAGCCAACAATTACAAGGAAGCATCAGGGCACATAACATCGGACGAGGACTAATCTACAATAATCAACCGAAGAGGAGATAAAACGCCCTTCGATTGAGACATATTAGCTCGACAAAGTAAGTCTTTTATGCATTTTTTTGGGAGGGGATACTGTTGTCAGGACGAGTAAGTACTTCAATGCCTAGGAAGTACGATAAGATGCCAATGTCACGAACAACAAAGAGATCCTTCCAAGTATCGGATGTGAACTTCCAGCAAGTTTGTGTTAGAGCATGATAATGATAGATCATCGACATAAACAAGTACATATACCATATCAATATCTTCTTGTACACAAATAAAAAGTGTCAACTTTCAAAGAGGTAAAGCCAAATTGAATGAATGCTCTATGTAATTTTTGAAACCATGCACAGGGTGCATGTTTGTGACCATGTAAGGATTTCAAAAGTAGACAAACTTGATTGGGTCGATATGCAACGACGAAGCCTCGGGCCTGCTCCTTGTGAACCACCTTTTGAAGCCCGCCATGTAGGAAAGCATTGTTGATATCAAGTTGGCGAGGGGTCCAATGACGAGTCACTAAAATGGACATGACTGTGTGGATGGTTGGCTTGATCATTGGGCTAATGTATAGAAGTAATAGACTCAGATTGTTGGTGGAATCCCTTTGCAATCAGGCGGGCCTTTGACCGTCAAGGTGCCATCTGGGTGATATTTATTTTTAAATAACCATTTGCAGCCATTAATCGCCATAGAATTGTCTTTGGGAACTAGTTTCAGTGTTCCATTGGATAGGGGAGCCGAGGTTTTAGAAACCATTGTAGACGCCAATGCGAAGACTTGTTGGCTGTGGTAAAGGACGCGGGGAGCGGACAATGAGGCATTTAAGGCCAACGAGGGAGTGATAATTGATGGCCAACTTCGAGCGTAGGCTCATGTGATGAGTCAATGCTGCTGTTGATGATCCTACATGTGTGGGATTTATGGTGAAAGAGGGAGGTGAAAGTGATGCTAGTGGCGGAGACCCGCTGGTAGGTCGTTGGCTGTCGCATGTGGATCTTGTTGATGTCAAAAAAGAAGTTTCATCAAAGGTGGCATGTCGTGCATAATAGATGTGACTAGTGCTAATGTCATGATATCGATATCCATGGAAGTTAGAAGGGTATCTAAGGAAGACACGATGATTGGAACGAAACAAAAAATTATGTGTTGATAAGGGCGCAGTGATGGAAAAGCGGAGCAACCGAAGACACAAATAAAGTTACAATGAGGTCGTTGATGGTGAAGCAACCATAATGGAGTGTCACGAGATGACGTAGAAGAGTAAGCGATTAATTAAGAAAAGTGTAGATTCACTAGAAAAATGCCAAAACTTCATCAGAACATTATCATGAGTCAAGAAGGTGAGTGTCATGTCAACTATGTGGCAGGTTTTTCTCTCAACAAAACCATTCTATTGGTGGATGTAAGGGTAGGAGAGGTGATATGAATTCTAATTCGAACAAGGTGTGATTTGAGGGGCTGAAACTTTCCACCACCAAATGTTTGAAATGATTTAATTTTGTAGGTAAATTGGCGATCAACAAATTGTTGAAAATTTAGAATCCAAGGGGTAACATCAAACTTATGTTTTAGAGGAAAAATACATGAATACTTAGAGAAATCATTCGTTAACCATAAAAAATAAAAATGACCATCACTAGAAAGCGTGGGGGAAGGCCCCCATATATCCACATGCATTAAATCAAAAGGAAATCTACTACAATTATTAGTTGGAGGTAGCGGCAGATGAGATGACTTCCCAAACTTGCAAGTTACACATGTAGATGGTGAGTTGTCACAACCTAGGTTGTGTTGTTGGGGGATATGTTGAAGTGGGCGCCGATGGGGTTGACCAAGTCGGGCATGCCATTTTGAGGATGAGGTGAAACTGAATCAGATAAGTATATGGGTTGAGGGGAGCCGATTGGCAGGCAACAATAATAAGTGATATAGGCCAATGTCAAGCGGACCTTGAAGGAGGACCTTATGTGTATAATTGTCCATAACAAAAAAGTTGATTAACATTAAATTCGAAGTATATCTATAATTAGCAACAAACTAATGAACAAATAAAAAAAGATCGAGCAACACACGAAACATGTGAGACGCAACTAACTGTTAGAGGATGCGAAGGAGACCAAACGAGAGAGGAACCAATGTTTTTGATCGGCAATGCATATTATTGGCTACCTGAAGTGTCTCTGGTCCCTGGTATGGCTCAAGTTGTTGGATTGATTGCATGTCAAGTGTCACATGATAAGTCACATCAGAGTATGATATCTATTCATTGGAAACAACAAGTGTAGGTAGCGAAGTTTATGTGAGTGTAGGATCACAATTATTAAATTCCGGCGTTGCAGAAGGTTGCGGTGATGAAAAACTGCAAATTGTGGAGGAGGTGCATGTAGATGCCCTATTGGATGAACTAGTGAACGACAATATGTTCATTTGTAGGGGATGTGAGCAAAGTATCCACATATAGGGCAAGCATCTCGATGAGGAGCAGGTTAAATCGATTACGACCATGGCATCAAGCACATTCACGATTGGCATAATTATGGGACCGCATGAGATGAACCATATTGGCAGTTGGTGTCACTTGTGCCATGTTTGCAGTGTGCGTGAAGGGGTCCTCTATAGTAGCAGTCACTTGAGCCAATCAGACCTCATGGTTGAGGAGCAAATTATGAAGTTATGCAAATGGAACTAGTGTGGGGTGAGTTGAGAGAGATGCAATTATGTCGTTGAAGTTGAAGCCAAGGTTGTTAATATAATCTTCTACGATGATGTGCTTCATAGGAAAGATGAGACAAATGTATCACCCTTCTTGGTGTTCTACAACTGCATTGTCAATTGAAGGATGCGGGTGTGTGAGAACGCTTCTTTCAAGGTGCTCTAGACATCATGAGATATTGAGAAGCCAATGGCATATGGAAGTACTTCTTCAGAAAGAGAGGCAATAAGCCAATTAAGAAGAATTTGGTCCCTGGGTATCCAATCTGAGTGGGCTGGTTTTGCTACCAGAGGTGAGTTGGTAGATATCGATGGAAGAGTTGTGGGAGGGCACACATATATGCCATTGATGAATCCTTTCAGCTCGAAGTTTCTCAGAAGAGGCAAGATATGAGTTTGCTAGAGTAAGTAATTGGTTGAGGAAAACTTCAGGGTAAGGTTGTGATGTATCAGAGAAGGAGGGCAAGGTTATGGCTCACACAAGTTGATCTAAAGTGGTGTTGTCTTGTAAGGAGCCTTCGGTGTTGCTAGACGAAGAAGTCATGATTAGGGTTCAAAAACTCTAATACCATGTAAATCTTTAGATTTCTATCTTCATTTGCAAGTTACAAGATTGATGTTTTATGTCACATCATAATACAATCGAGTGAATTTGCTTATGATATAGTTTGTTAGATATGATAATAGAGTCTTCTAGGGTGTTGGATGCTAGGAGTAGTTAGGAGGATATGTTGAAGCTAGTGCAATCTATATAGAATCTCATGTGTTAACAGACCCATCAATTTTCTAAGAGTGACAACCACAACGTGCACAACTTTTCCTTTCTTCATCACTTGTAGTTGCACTCTAGTTTCTACACTTCTATGCACAACAAAATCTTCAACTTTAAATGGCCATGCTTACTGAGTGCCAAGAATAACTCTTCAAGAGATTTCAAGGCTTTAGTATCATTTCCATAAAAAAATATACGAATAAATTTTTATTTTTTCATGTACTATATAACATAACCCTCTATTAAAAATAATGTAAGTTGCTCCGTCTAGTAAACTATGTATATCATTTTCACACTATATATAAATTGAAAAATGCAAATGTCATATCTTTTTGTTTGCTAGCTAATTCATTAATATTTCAGGAATGACAATCGAGATGCATGGCTTTCTTCACCACTTGCAATTCAGTTTTGTCACCTTTATTGCACAACAAAATCGTCATATTCAGATGCCCATGTTTAATCAATTGATAACAGAGTTGTTCAAGAAATTTTTAGACTATAAAGAAAGCATTTTCATATTTAACCATCTATCAAAATCAAGTTTTTTCACCATCATAAACTTAGTTATTTTTTACACAATGCATTTTCCATTATTTTGTCCATTATAAATGCAATCAGAGATAAAATTATCGTTTTAGTCTATGCTATAACTAAAAAATGCAAAAAAAAAACATGTGACCCTCTTATGTTTTTAAATATATAAGAGGGTAAAAAGGTCATTTTTCGTGATTTTTAACAAAATATCATATATAAAAGTTCACAATAAATATAAACTATGTACTGATGCGAGCAAAAATATACATATTGCACGCATCTATTTCATATCATTTTTAGTCATTTAGTATAAATATGTTTATCATTTTAGTATATTATTCATTACATTTTGTCTATGAGTCAGAAACTACCCAAATGTTCTCTGTTATGTGATTTTCAGATAAAAGAAGCCCAAAACCGCGAAGATTTCGAATTAAACAGCAAGTAGCCGAGACCTGGAGAATGAACGACCAACTCGGGCCATTTTGAGTAAAAATGGTCCGTGTCCTACTCCCGCCAACCATCAACTCCTATTCACAACTTGGTCCGTGTTCAACAACTCAGGTCGTTTTCGGCCTCCACGTCAGATTATCACCACACCTGTGTTGGATCAAAACGAACACCACCGACGTCCCAGATTGCGCCCCGTGTCATCATCGCAGAGCACCACCAGCCGTGTCAAAGTCGTGTTGCACTCAAATTCTACAACATGCCAACTCGGGCCATTTTGGAAGAAAACGGATCGTGTTGTCTCCATCCGACGACTCTTACAGACTCCTTCTCCTCATATATAATTTTAACTGTACGATTTAGGGTCTTCATGTCAACTTTTGCCTATAAATAAGACCCCATTGTAACCTCAGAGAGACCTGTCTCCTAGAGAGCCGAAGACAGATCCCAGTTTTGAAAGTTAAATTTTCTATCTGAAGCTCTGGTTGGAGAGGAAGAGACCCGAAGACGAAGTCTAAGGGAAGAATATGTAAACCCTGTTAGTATTTTAGATTATTATATGCTGAATGATTAGATGAACTTGAATATGAATATTTTATGAATTATTGTTAGTATTAATCTCAAATTTTCGTATCTGATTTTTAATCTGAATTTTATAATCGAATCTGTGTTTTCGTCCGAGGAGAACTCAGACCGTGTTGGCCAACACAGGCCGTTTTCTGCCTTCGCCAAAGTATTTTCTCGAATATTTTAATCGCCGAGACGAACGGGTCGTGATCTTTTTCAGGACTCTGGCCGTGTTCATCTCTTCGTTTTCCGAGCCTTTCGCCGATGTTGATTATTTTATTTTATCGAACGCGATTGTGATCCTTTTCAGGACTCGACCGCGTA